>OX155900.1:24360781-24606668 GCA_944588485.1 Phosphuga atrata
AGGCATTTTATACATTGTCCGTGGATTTCAGGAAAAACCTCGAAGGAAAGGTACCCCCTGGATAGAAGAGAGAAAGGAATTACACCGGTAGAAGATGCGACAATACTGGGCAAAAATCAAAGCCCGACAGTTGAACAAACGTGCTCCAAAGTAGGCCTATTCGAAAGAAGAAGAAGAAGATAGGCATTTTATACAAGTTCATTTATGCTGTAAAAATTCATTGATGTCATAGTAATACCTTTCAATTAAATGTATTTATAATTTTTTTCGGAAAACCTTGTATATTCTTTCATCTTTTATACCGTCTGGTATACAATTATAAATTTTAATACCTAATCTATTAGCTGTTTTAGAACATAGAGTTAGGTTGCTTCTCGGTGTATAGAGTTGTAAGCAGCTTCTCATATTGTACTTATGGTTGGTTGTCTTTATTCATCTTGAAATGACTTTTGTTTTTTGTGCATATAGCATGTGACTTCCCATATATATATATATATATATATATATATATATATATATATATATATATATATATACGCATGTGACTTCCCATATATATATATATATATATATATATATATATATATATATATATATATATATATATATATATATATATATAAGGCTGGTATTGTTAACAATTCCAGCTCTTTAAAACAAGGCTTGCAGGATTGTCTTCTTGTTTTGCCTGATATTGCTTTTACTACCCTTTTCTGAGCCAAAAATACCCAGTTCAGCTCTGTAGAACCTCCCCATATTAGAATCTCATAGGATACAAATGATTTAATTTCCGCATGATATAGATTTAGAATCGCGGATTTAGGTAGAAGTGATCTAATCCTTCTTACTAGGTATGTCTTTATATTTACTTTTTTTATAATATAGTCCACCATAACATTCCATGTGAGATGCTCATCCAAAAATATACCCAGAAATTTCAGACATCCTGTTCTTTGAATGTTGGTATTTTCGATTTTTAGATTAATATCCTCAGTCGTCTCTATCCAACAGCAATCGGATCAGGCAACTTTTAGTATGCGACATGGACTCGAATAATGTAAGAACCACGACATTCATTGTCAAGATTACCATAATTCACCCGCATTGCGGAATAATAAAATCAGCGAATATAAAGAATAAAATAAAAAATGACAAGTTAAAGGAGTTGGCTGTTTAATATAATTGTACTCCTCCTGAGATAAAAAACAAATTCAAAAATTTGCGTACAGAATATCATCGAGAACGAAAAAAAGTGCAATAAAAAAAGAATGGATCGTCTCCCCAGAGAAAACCAAAGTGGTTCACGTTTCAACTTCTAAGCTGTTTTTTCTTTGCCAGATGTTGACTTACCTAAATCAACATTTTCTAAATGCTTGGCTCAGACATCCACTATAGATACATAAGTGATGGATAGGTATCACCCGTAGCCAAATATCTCAATGTCACTAATAACCTCAAACGAGGTGGTATTGCATCACGAAAGTTGGTATAATGCTTTTTTATAGTGCGTGAGATTTTATCAAGCAAGTACTCAAAATCTTCTTTGTTCATTCGTGTAAAATTTCGAAATAAAGCTTCATCATCAGCAAGCAAGTTGTTGTATAAATTATATTGTGTTTCTTCAACATCAATATATTGTTGTCTTCTGTTGGTGGTGGAGTTGTCTTCTCCACCCCCATGGTGACCTTCTTTTTTTCGACGATTCAAAGCTATTACCAAATATGCAGCTGCCGCAGCTTTCCGTAAAGACATGCTGCAAAAAACTGAAGTTGCCTAAATGAAAACGCTTCAGACGCATGCTACAAACATAGACGACAAAGCGCATGCGACGTGGGGCGACAAATTCCGCATGCAACATTACTGAATTCTGCGCCACATAGTCGCACACGTATAATCAGACAACACTAGGAAACATGTATCATACCTCATGTCGTACAGTGTTGCCTCAGTGGAATTCCGCCTTTAGAGTATTTCATAAGACAAATGGGAGTAGGCAGAGACAGCCTCCTCGCCAACAAAGTCGTGCAATTAGCGGCATATGCGGATGATATCAACATAATCAGCAGAAGGGTCGATACGTCACAACAGACATATACACAGTTAAAAGAACACCCCAAAGACAGCGGGCTCGAAATAAACATTACCAAAACAAAGACAATGACACAAAGACAAAGAAACTGCCCAGACATTCGGCACCAGGATGGGATTGAGACAGTCAACTTTATGTGTGTAGAGATTAATAGGGAGGGGACAGAGGACGGAGAGATACGCCGCAGAATTCTAGCGGCGAACAGAGCCTGCTTCGCAATGTCGGGAATAAAAAAATCAAGTAGCGTCCACCTAAAAACCAAGCTGCGAATATACAAAACAATCATAGGACCCATCGCGTGCTACTGCCGTGGAACCTGGATTATGACAGAGAAAACAAAGAGCGCAGTAGATATCTTCGAGCGCAAAGTGCTGCATATCTCATAGAGCTCGTTATTGTGTCTGGGTCTTCGTACGTTGCCATCCATGATCGGTCCCAGTATTCTCCACTGGGACCGATCATGGATGGCAACGTACGAAGGCCCAGACACAATAACGAGCTCTATGAGATATACAAATAGATGCCCATATCCACATTTATAAAGCTGCAATGGGCAAGACACGTGCTGCGGATGGACGATTTGCGACTTCCAAAGGGAGTTTTAAACGCAAGAATGCAAGGTAGGTGATTAGTAGGGAGGCCAAGGTTGGACTGTACTGGGAGGGCGAAATGAGAAAAGATGCACATCAAATACTGGGGATAAGAGCGAGGAGGAGAACGGCGACGGACAGACTGGAATGGGGGGTAGAATCCTGGAGGCCAAGGCTCGATTCGGTAGCGCCAATTTATGATGATGAAATGTCAAAATGTCAGAAGATCAAAGAACAGTAAATTAAGATTGCTTAGCTTGTAGAAAAATGACATTAGTCATTGCTAGTTTCGCTTGCACAATATACATAACCCAAGAAAGAAAAATATGCTTTATAGATAATTTGAAGAATATTGAAAAGGACAATGACATAACTGCCAATCACAGATGTAATAATAGGAAGGATATGAAACATGGGTAACTTGAAACAGGTGCACAGTGTTCGCAAGGCATCCAGACAAAAGTTGTGATTGTATATAAAATAATTTTTTATTTTGTTATTGGGAATGGGAGATTATTAAAAGGCTTCCATAACAGTACTATTTTAAATACTGATGCTGATGATAAGGACCAACAGTATATAAAATATTTGCAAAGCATGCAACAGACATTATGACTACTGTCAACAGGATAACAGTTATGAACTAACAAGCTATAGTTCATTTTTTTTAAGAATGCAGTACAGGGAAGATAGGGCTTATTTGACCTTGTTCTCTGATTGGCTTAAATCGAGGAGAAGTTCACACGAACGATATTTACTTCTCCATCTCTCTCTTTTCACATACATTTGTAGTCACTGGCGTAGAATTTAGTGATATGTAATTAAATGAATACAATACTACGAATTATTTCTTAATATAATAGAACATTAAATTATACTACGGATAATAAGTTCTATATTATAGAATGTTTTATATATAATTTAATATTCAATTTTAAATTTAAAGATAAAAAAATTAATTAAATCCAGGTATATTTTTCTCGTACGACAATGCATGTTCAGCTGTTAGTTGTCAATGGCTGCCGTGTCAATTCACAATTGTCATCTGATCTCTTTGTATCATTTAGATTTCGTGCGTTTTTCTCCATTTATTTGTTTGTATTTTATTACTATTGTTGCCATTTGGTGTATTTAATAGATATTCAATCAAACCATTAATAAATTACCAATTTTATATTCAAGTAACTATATTTGAATTTAGCGCCAAATTTTGTAACTAGATGGAACATTTTTCATAGTGTAAATCAGGTACTAGTTACTGCATTCTTTAAAAAAATGGACTATAGTTTCAACATTACATCCTGATGGTATTAATTGCTTAATTGACGTAGAAAGGAAATGCCAATTTCTAAGGAATTATTAATAATTTGCATAGGAATGTCTAGTACATTTATAGAGATACAAATTTGTTCATAAAATTTTAGATATATCTTTTGAGTGATAAGTTTTTTCTCTTCCACAAGTGTCTGTTATATATAGAATAAGTTGTTGGTGCTTGACTAATTGCACTATTGTTTTTCATCTTTTGTCTCTCTATTATTAGTCTTGTTATATTTCGTCAACACAAAAATTGTGTAGAATCCATCTAAATATGTAGAAACTATATGTAGAAACCATTTAAATATATATATATATATATATATATATATATATATATATGTATATATATGTATATATAAATGGTTTCTACATATTTAGATGGATTCTACCCAATTTTTGTGTAAAAGAACGTAAAACAGAATATAAAAACGAAATTTGAAGTTTAAAGTTGCGTATCCAATATTCTAGAAAGTACAAATCAGTTTTAAAAAAGCAAACTCTTTCTAAATATTATTATTGTATTGTAAAATTGTGTCTTAGAAATATTAATATGTACCTAAAAAAAGTCTATAACGTCTCGAAACTCCTTTTTCTGTAGGTAAAAACCACAGGGAAAAACCGACTTATAACTATCTAACTTATAAGTACCAATAATTTAAGAACAACTTATAAGTACCAATAATTTTGAAGGGAGTCCTAAACAGGTTATGTCCGAAGTTCAAAAATTATCTGATTCTACATATAATATTTTCTAATCAAATTCTACATATAATTGACCTTGCAAAATGATTTGTTGTTGTTTTTATTTTGCATAAACTTTTAACTTCAACCTTTCAAAATTATTTTTGTCAAATGATTGAAACAAGTCAATAGAAAACATCTTAATTAATTTATTTTTGTTTTTATAGAAATTTATTCAATGTGGATGGTTTTTGTCTTGTTTCAATATTTTCGATATTTTCTTCTTCCTTGGCGCTACAGCCCTCTATGGGCCTGGGCCTGCTTTACAACGTCCCTCCATATCCATCTGTCCTGTACTGTGTGCGGCAAATGCCGCACCTAGAGTACTTTCAAGTCTTTAATAACGTCGTCTCTCCATCGTATTCGTGGCCTCCCTCTCGATCCCTTTTCGGCAGGCAACCATAGCGTCAGAGCTTTTGGGGTTCGGTCGTCCTTCATTCGCATGATGTGCCCGAACCACCTTAGCCTCTGCGCCTTCACATGCCTCACAATGTCTCTTCCCTCGAGTATTCCATCTATTTCTGCGTTGGTTCTTATTCTCCATCCTTCATCTTCCTGTATCCCTCCATATATTTTTCTTATGATATTTCTTTCGCATACTCTTAAAGCTTCCTCACCACTTTTCCATAGTGTCCATGTTTCCCCCGCATCAGTAGTTTGGATCCTAGCAGTTTCCTGTTGGCAAAGTATGCTTTCCTCCCTAACATAATTCTGTGAGCGATTTCCTCACTCATCTTATTTTGGCTCGTTAACTTAGCCCCTAGGTAGGTAAACTCGGTCACTTCCTCGTAGTTTCTACCATTTACTTGAATTGGTCTTAAATCTGTCACTTGCTCCCTGATTCCCAGATTTTTGTTCAAGTCTCAAGTCTTTTGGTCAAGTCTGTTATTTCTTTTAGGTGCTCCCTACCTCTTGATGCGATGTATCATCAGCGTATGCTCCCACTTGCGCTGCTCTAGTTTTTAGAGTGCCTGTTACGTTCACCTCTCTGATTGCTGCCTCCAGCAGTAGGTTGAACAACATTGCAGATAAGGCATCGCCCTTTTTATTGAAAACTTGCCCGTGAGCTTGGAGTCTATTAGGACTTGCGTACTTGACTCAGTTAGTGTTAGTACTATAAGTCTACCCAGTTTCATGGGTACTCCTAGTACCAGTAATTGTCTCAGTAGCTCTTTTCTGGAGACACTATCAAACGCCTGTTTGTAGTCAATATATATGCTATACTATGTTATGTTATGCGCATAACATTTTTCCATTATTTGTCTTTGCGTGTGAATTTGATCTATGGTCGACCTGTTGCTTCGGAATCCACACTGGCAATCGCCTAATTTTTCTTCTGAATATATTGCAAGTCTTTTGCATATTACTGCTGACAGCACCTTGTAGGCTATATTTAAAAGAGTGATCCCTCGGTAGTTAGCGCCGTCCTTCTTATTTCCCTTTTTATGGATTGGGCATATGATGCCTTTTTTTCCATTCCTTAGGCATCGTTTCCGTATTCCATATAATGACAATTAATCCGTGGATTCGTGTCCACAAGTGCTCTCCAGCGCTTTTTAAGAGTTCTGCTGTTATGGTATCACTTGCTATGGTATCTGATGCTTTATAATTTTTCAGCTTTACTATTACCTCTCTTACTTCTTGATAGGTGGGTTCCGGGATTTCTGGTTGCGCTGCGTGATAATATTTTGCGTCTTCCGCATTGTTTTCATGTTCTTCGTTGTTACAAGTTAACAGCTCGCTATAGTACTGACGCCACCTTTCAAGTATTTCCTTTTCCGCACTTGATAACCTTCCTTCCTTACTGAGAAAGGTGTTGGTTCTCGATTGGAAGTCTCTGGTTTGCATTGCCATTTGTTTATAGAACTTTCTGTTCTGGTTGTTATTGTTGTATTCATCTAAGTCCTCTACTTGTTTGTTTAGCGCATTTTTCCTCTTCTGTTCTCTCAAAAAAAAACTCACTCTTTTTGCCGCTCTTCTTAATTCCTCGTATTTTGCTCTATTTGCTCTTGTCATTGTTTGCAGCACCTTTTTTCTGGCTTTGTTTCTTTCCCTCAGAGCTCTTCTGCACTCATCACCGAAGCAAGTGTTTCTGTCCTTTACTTCCTTCCCGACTGTCTTTTCCGCTACGTCAATTATGACACTTTTTATGGCGTTCCATTCCTTGTCCACGTTTTCACCGGTTTCCGTTCTTTGTAGGGAACGCTCAATTAGGTCTTTATATTGTTTTTGTTTATCCTTCGCTCTTAGGGCCTGCGTATTCCATTTTTGTACATGTTTCTTACCCCCCACAATAGCTGTAATTCTTTGCTTCACCGAGACACGTACGAGATAGTGATCAGAGTCGCAGTTAGCGCCCCTCATGGTTTTTACGTCTGTGATCATTGTTGCCCTTCGTTTATTGATAAGTACATGGTCAATTTGGTTAACCCCTCGGTTTCCTGGCATCACCCACGTGCCTTTGTGTATTCTTTTGTGCGGGAAGCATGTGCTACTGATTTTCATGTTGCAACCCGCTGCCATGTGGCACAGTCTTTTCCCGTTCTCACTTGTTTGGTCGTGTAGTGAGTGCGTTCCCGCTACACTTCTGTACGCGTCCTCTATTCCTACCTTCGCATTAAAGTCGCCTAACACTATTAATGCATCATGTTCCGACACTTCTTCGCAGGTTCTCTGTAATTTGATGTAGAATTGTTCCTTTTCATCATCCTCTCCCTCTTGGTGCGTAAGCACATATTACACTAACGTTGTGGAATTTTCCTTTCATGCGTATCATGATGCATATTCGGTCGCTGACCGCTGTGAATCCTAGTACAGCCTTCCTTGCTTCTCTCGTTATTATAAAACCTACCCCCTTTTCTCCTTGCTTATCCGGATTTCCACTGTAATATAATCTGTATAGCTTCTTGTCGATACTGCCTTCTCCCTTCCATCTTATCTCCTGCAAGGCCGCTATATCTATTTTGTATTTATCTAATTCCTCCACTATCTCCTGCATTCTTCCTGGTCTCAACATTGTGCGCATGTTCCATGTGCCTACTTTTAAATCAGTTTCCGTTTTCATAGCCTTGATTCGTTGCCTTGTCGTCGCCGTTTTGGACAGTCCATTCCGAGCCTGCTGTGTAGCTTTCGTAACTTTCTGTGTTTTTACTAGGCAGGGTTGTTGGCCCTGCGCTAAACCCCCTTCGGAGGGCCATTTCTCCCGCTCTCGCTAGCCCCGTCCTTCCTCCTCATCCATACGGGTTGGATACCGCATCTCAGAAGAGGTTGGCCGGGTTACCAGGGTTCACCAGTCTTGGCGGTGAGAGTCGGAATTGAGTAGGTGAGGCTATGCGATAATCTGCTGTGCGATTATCGTGCGGTGCGCATGCACTACCCCATTTGAACCCCCATTTTCGATATTTAATTCAGAATTAAAAAAGGAAGTCTCTATTTATTATACATACAAATAATTTTACAAGGAACTGCTTGAGATGTTGAAGATCATCGTACTTCTCTTTTGCTATGGGTAACGGGCATTGTAGGAATTTGTGAGTTCAACTGGACGTTGTTGTTGTATTTGTCTGTTTTATTTCTCTGAGTTGGAGACTGCCAATTTATACTAGAATCTTTATATTCACCAAAAGAGTTGCTTCTGTTCTCTACTTTTTGGCGAGGAAGTGATTTCCAAACACCGTATTTTCCTTGTAGGGAAGGGGCATTTTTATATACATTGGGTTCAAAAACCACCACATGATTTGAACAAATCTTGAGTGCACTCAACGACCTTGAACGGTGTTGGATTTATTCTGTTACTTATATAATATATGAATCAACATCCCTCCACTCTGACGGAACTTCTACGTAGCTTTTTGGTCATTTTGGTCTTTTTTGGCCAAGATATGGGGTTAATCTTTATCACGTTTGAGGTATGAATCTCTTATTGGAAATAATACCTTAAGACAATCATATCTCTGCTTCTTGAGACTGAGGTTGAGATTGTGCATCATGTGCTCTTGCGCGACTTGGACTACCGTGGTTCTTACATAATATTAGATTCTAGACTTACTATATTGACTTGTATATATAGATTAGATTAGATTATTCATACCAGAGACAAATTACAATTTGTATAGTACAAGTCATTATATCTATTTTTAGCATTTAAAAAACTAGGAGTGGAAAATTCTTTGGTTTAGATTAGGGGTCTCTAAACTACGGCCCGAGGGCCACATCCGGCCCGCGGACAGATTTTGTCCGGTTAGCGCAGAGCTAGCATACTTGAAAACTCCTTTTAGAGAACATATTTTTTATAGCAAAATAAATTTAGTTTACTGAAGTATTCTAATTTTATGTTGAATAATTATTAATCGTCGCAATATACTAATCGAGTAAGGTACCGTCACTGAACTCGAAGGGGGTCAAAAGTCAAGATTTTTTGAAAATTAAGAAAAATTGTCAAAAAATGCGGTTTACGTCTTAAATTTTTTCCAGTAAATTGAACAAAAAATTAGGTTTTTTTTGACGTGCCTTTATTTCTCAGATTTGTTAAAGTTGGAAAATTCTACATTAGAAACAATTGAATATTCTTGCAAATTCACACTCTTACTTGAGTAAAAGTAAGCTCGGCCATATTTGATTAGAGTTTTTACTGATTTTATAAAAGAAAACTATTGTTTTACAAATTTCTGATTGGACATTCTGAAAATTCGGCTAATTTTACATGGGGACGATGTAAGTTTTTGGGTCTTCTGGTGATTTAAAATCCATTTTCCAAACGGTGAGAATTACGACTTTCCTACAAGAACAGTTAAAAATTGCACATTTAATTTGGAATCTAAAAGGGTATTCCGCGACTTCCTAGCATGTATAACAAAAGAGTTATTGTTGAAAAACAATCAGTTCTACGACTTGACGGCTGAAGAAAAAGCCATCTCTAAATGTATCCGGTTTTTCTTTATAAAATCGAATAGTGCTCATTGAGGCCTATTGAAATGTGCTGCATGAACTTAAAAATGTGGTCTACTTTTCTGCTTCGTCTTTGAAAAATTATATGCCTCATTTTCTTGGGTTTGAATGAAATAATTTTAACACAGATCTATAGTTCTTTTAACTTTCTTTTAACAAACGCATAAAGTTTTATGTAGTTTAGATAAGTTTTATATAGAGTGTACATGTTTCTATTGAAATTGACATATTTGTGGTCGATAGACTTGACACAGGATTTTTTTAATAAAGAAATTCTTCCAAATATATTTTTTTGTCCAATTTTCCGGAGTCTAAGAAACATGCATTTAGCGCTATTTTATAGAGCAGATTTTCATCTAAAAGTTGTGTCATTTTCATTTTTCCCATGAAAAGAGCCCATTTAAACTCATGTAAATTGAAAAACGAAATTCAGAGAAGGGTAAAAAAGGGTAACCCTTCTAAAATTTTTTCAATTTTATATTTTTTACATTTGCGACCAAACCGAAGGTTTTTACAAAATTTGTAAAGAATACTTTTTTGTAGACACCGACGTCTTACATACGGATATCCCGGTTATAATTTTCCATCTTGAGGCGTTGATGAGATATTTCCATAAAATTGTTGACGAGAAAATCATTCTTCACGACGTCCCCATTGGAGTGGGAGCGTTCTAATTTTGTCAACTCATACCTCTGGTGGATACCCACATTCAGCATAAGTTTCATTGAAATCCTTTAAGGATTAATATATTTTTTCGCAATTTTTGAATATTTTGAAATTTTCGCGTTCGGTTTTGATCGGAATTCCTGTTGACATGTCTGGATTTGTTGAAAAATTATTTTTGTAAGTTTTACACAACGTGGAACGATAAAATTTCACACATTTGTAGAGAATTAGTCAGTCTATGATATCTCTTAGTTAGTTTTGCAAAATATTTTATCTGGCGGCGGCCGCCGCCCCTCAACCTCGAACATAACAGAAATTAATAAATTCAAATAACTATAAAGTGTAAACTGCAAGAGATATATTGAAATTTTTTTCAGATCTATATAGATTATACGTATTTCTATTGAAATTGACGTTTTGGTATCTTCGTGGCCGATAGCCTGGGCACATAATTTTGTCTAATAAAGAAATATTTATTGAAAACTTGCAAGTATATTTTTTTGTCCAATTTTCAGGAGTCTAAGAAACATGCATTTAGAGCTATCTTATAGAGCACATTTTCATCTAAATGTTATGTCATTTTAATTTTTCCAAAGCGAACCGTTTTGGCGGAAGAGCCCATTTAAACCCATGTAAATTGAAAAACGAAAACCTTCTAAAAAAATTTCAATTCTATATTTTTTACTTTTGCGACAAAGCTGAAGGTTTTTACAAAATTTTTAAAGAATACTTTTTTGTAGACACCGGCGTCTTACATACGGATATCCCGGTTATAATTTTCCACCTTGAGGCGTTGACGAGTAATTTGCAAATAAGGTTTTATGCAAAAATAATTCCTCACGCCGTCCCCATTGGAGTGGGATCGTTCAAATTTTATCAGCAGTTACTTCTGGTGGATACCCACATTCAGTAAAAGTTTCATTTAAATCCATCAAGGATTAATGTATTTTTTTGCAATTTTTGAATATTTTGAAATTTTCGTGTTCGTTTTTGATCGGAATTCGTGATTGACAGTTTACACTTTATGTGTGGATTTGTTGAAAAAAATATTTTAGTAAGTTTCACACAACGTGGAACAACAAAATTTGACACATTTGTAGAGAATTAGTCAGTCTATGATATCCCCCAGTTAGTTTTGAAAAATATTTTATCTGGCGGCGGCCGCCGCCCCTCAAACTCGAGCGTAACAGAAATTAATAAATTCAAATAACTATAAAATGAAAACTGCAAGAGATGTATTAAAATTTCTTTCAGATCTATATAGATTATACGTTTTTCTATTGAAATTGACGTTTTGGTATTTTCATGGCCGATAGCCTGGACACATAATTGTTTTAATAAAGAAATATTCATTGAAAACTTGCAAATATATTTTTTTGTCCAATTTTCCGGAGTCTAAGAAACATGCATTTAGCGCTATTTTATAGAACACATTTTCATCTAAATGTTGTGTCATTTTCATCTTTCCAAAGCGAACCGTTTGGCCGAATTTTTTTTTTATAAATGAAAAAAATTAAAAACGAAATTCAGAGAAGGGGAAAATTATTTTAGTAAGTTTCACACAACGTGGAACAATAAAATTTCACACATTTGTAGAGAATTTGTCAGTCTATGATATCCTTCAGTTAGTTTTGCAAAATATTTTATCTGGCGGCAGTCGCCGCCCCTCAAACTCAAAGTCGCACACTAGGTAAGACATTCAAATAACTATAGTTTGAAAACTTGGACAGTTGTATTCAAAATTCTTTCAGTTCGGCGTAGCTTATAGATCTTTCTATTGAAATTTGGTATTTTCGTGGCCGATAGATAGCCTTGACACAGAATTTATTTTTTCTGACCAAGACCACATACCCACGGCAGCGCGTATGTGGTCTTGATATATCTGGTCTTGACTAATCTGGTTTTGATTCACCCCATCAGATCAGATAAATCAAGACCACATACGAACCACTGATACTAATGGATTCAAATAGCAACAACTCGAAAACTGCAATAGATATAATAAAAACTCTTTCAGATCTATTAAGATCATAGATATTTCTATTGAAACAATTTGACCATTTTGGTATTTTCATGGCCGATAACCTTGACACTGGATTTTTTAAATAAAGAAATACATGAAAATTAAATCAAAGTTGACATTAGCGTCAGTTGAGTAATTTATTGGTTATTATTTTTTTTTGGTGAAACTTTTAGTTACATAATTTTGCTAAGTGTTGCTAATTGTCTAAAAGCAAACTTACTATAATTGGAGGAGTGATATTGGAAATCAAGAGTTGTCAACCTTCATAAAAGGAGGTTACTATATATGATGAGGTGAAGGCTTGCAATTTTGACGAAAAAAAAGACAAAAATGTAACTTTAACAAATAGTTGGTGAGATTATGTTTGAGTATGTTGGTAACTCAAAAACACAAGATACCAACTTGATTAAAACAATATGTTGGTTATGTTGAACGTCAAAGTTGACAACATTAATGTCACTTAATCAATTTAAAGATTATGAAAGTTTTAGTGAAATTTTCAGTAACTTTTTACACCACAGCTGATTTTTTATCGTCCATGTTGACACCTTAGTAACTAATATCACATCGTTAGATATAGTAACATTTTTATGAACGTTGGAGACTTTTCATTTCTAATATCACTCCTTAAATTAAAGTCACTTTGATTTCAGACAATTGGTAACATTCTATGGTTAAGTATACCTCAAAAGTGTTTGATTATATTATTTTAAAAACCTGACAGCATTAAAATCATTTGAGACGGATGAATTATTAGTTAATATTTTGTGCAGTAGGAGTTGTACATCTTGCAACTCATACAACCCTAGCTGATGCGCTTTCTACAAGTATCGCGCAGCTCGCAATTCTGATTACTCTTTCATATACAAATGTCAAAATTCATTATACAATTTCACCCTTATCAATTATTCCACCTTTAGCAACTATTCCATTCTTTTCAACTGTTCCATCCACAAAAACTATTCCATTCCGAAAAATACGATCCACATGTACTAGCATGACATCTACATTGATATGGTCATGGGCTAACTACTCATAACATTGTTGTAGGCTTATTGTTATTGTTTTTGTGATAAGTAGGATAAAGAAACACAGAATTGTAATGAGTAAAGACATGTATAATATGCAGCAATGCAATTATTGAAATGAATCCAACTAACATTTTATACATTTTAAATAAAAACATAACTTATAACAAGCATAATGACATATGAAATACTAATGAGATTTATGTAATTGAGATTTTCCACTGACAATAGTTTGTAGTTGTGGACTAATTTTACTTGTACCAATTATTAAAAGAGATTTGAGATGCTCATCAGTTAATTTAGATCTGTAAACATTTTTTGTGTACTTCATTTTGGAGAAGGTCTTCTCACACAAATAAGTAGTACCAAAAACAGAAAACAACCCACGAGCAAATTTATGCAAATTATCAAATTGTGTCAGTGGAAGACTCTTATAAAATTCCAACAAAGATGAGTTTTGATATTTGTCCTTAATTATATCACTGCACTGTAGATCAATCATTTCCATTTGAAGTTCCGGGGCTAGGGTTTCAATGTCAGTATCAAAAGGATTCTGAAAAATCTTAATTTCATTCGCAATGGCATCAAAGTCCGAGAAACGAGTATCAAAATTTATTTTCAAAGCACTCAAAGTTTCGATTGCAAAATCGATAGGAAACTCAGTCTCAGTGGTGTGGCTGAATATTTCACATGTTTTAAAATGTGAAAAACATTTACTTCGTAGTTGTGATTGAAACAGTATCAATTTCTTCCAGAATGACTTGATATTAGTGTATAAATCAGGAAGATGCTGGTTTTCTCCTTGCAATCTCAAATTCAGTCTGTTCACATGTTTTGTCAAATCAACATAGAATGCTAACTTCCACAGCCATGCGTTGTTTTGTAATTCAGTAAGAGGGCAATGCTTTTTATTAAAAAAAAATTCGATCACTGCTCGAAGTTCAAAAAAGTGCTGAAGGACTTTCCCACAACTAAGCCAACATACGGCAGTATGATAAGGTAAGTCATTTTCTCCAATCTCTGCAATAAATTGTCGGAATTGTCGGTGATTCAACCCAAAAGATCTGATAAAATTAACAGTTGATATGACTGGTTTCAGAACTTCAGACATATCCTAACATTTTCCGCACAAGGACTGTTGATGAATGATACAATGTAAGACTAATGGTTTTGAACCACCGTCATTTTCTACAGCCTTTGACACAAGAGCGACCACTCCTTTATCTTTCCCACTCATGTTTTTGCCTCCATCAGTTGTAATACATGTTTTCAAGTTTTTCCATCGAAGGTTCTTTTGATTAATGGCCATTTCAACTCCTTTAAAAATATCTGTACCAGTAGTTGTGCCATGAATACTATACATATCAAGAAGTTCTTCATGCACTTCATAGCTTTTATCTACTCCTCGAATATAAATCAACACCTGAGCAGTATCTGACACATCCGTTGACTCATCCAAGGCCAAAGAAAACGACTCAACATGTCCATTTTTGTCGAACAGTTGAGAGGATATATTTTCAGCGATCTTTTCTACCCTTCGAGCCACAGTGTTTGCTGACATACTGACAGTTTTTAATAAATTTACCTTTTCAGGGCACATTTCTTCGGCTACTGCAATTATGCATTCTTTGATCATTTCTCCATCGGTGAATGGTTTTCCACGTTTTGCAATTTCAAGAGCCACACAAAAGCTGACACGAGTTGCAGCCTCTTTTTTTGCTCTCAGCTCTCAGTTTTGAGTTTTGTTGCTGAAGATTGCTGCGATTTCAATCCGCGCCCCGCGCTTCATAGCTTCGAATTTTCCTGTCCGCAAACTTCCTGTTTATTTTGAGTAATTTTGTACATGTTTTGTTTCATAATGACGTTTAATGTTATATTCCTTGAGAACGGCTATGCTTTCATTGCAAATTAAACCTAGCGCCTTGTTACTGGACTCAATTACGAAATACTGAATGTTCCACTGATTTTTGAATTTTCTGCATTCACTATCAATTTTTCGATTCTTTTCAATACTACTAAATCACATACAAAAGCAACAATTCAAATCAAAATACTGTTACAAAGATGTCTTAAACTTAAACACGCACAAACACGTTTTAAGGAGGTACGCACTATTTTATTTCACAACAGTGTCATAGGAACTGACTTGTGGTTGCGCCACTAGCCTTCTTATATATTCCAATTACTGCCATCTAGAAGTGAGTGGAAGACACCAGAACTTTCTCGAACCAACGAGATTATTCTGTACGTGCTATTAGCGCCATCTGTTAGCGATAGAAGGTAGTACCTATTTCCGCTTGTGTCCACCAGATGTCGTGTCACGTTACTCCTCATGGCTCGTACTCTACGATTAATCTAGAAATTACAGATAATGACAGGAAAATTAATAATATGCAGTGTTGCCGTTTTGCGGACTTTAGTCCGTTTTGCAGCCTTTTTTAAACGTTGCGTGCTTTTTCGTACTTTATTTTTCATCTATGGACTATTTCACTTTTTACCACCGGCAACAATGATAATATAGTTTTGGCCCTCGGAACTTACTGGAGTAATCAGTATTGCCCTAAGGCTGGAAAGTTTGGAGACCCCTGGTTTAGATCATCAATTTTATATGGTTCAAAGCAGATTAAGTATCTGATAATTGTTTTTCTATAGTGGAAAAAGTTTTTCATCTCCTTAATTTATTTAGGGAGCATATTATAAAATTCCACACATTTATAAGAACTGCATTTTTTCAAGAAGAGTGGTTTTATGTGAAGGGAAGGTAAGATTAACTTTGTGTCTAGTATCATAAGAATGGCTAGATACTACTTCATCAAAAAACTGCTTGTTTTTAAAAACAAAATTTACACATTCAGAGAAGTATATGGCAGGTAGAGTTAACAAATTTAATGATTTAAATTGTTCTCTACAGGACTCGCCTATTTTGAGGTTTCCCATGATTCTAATCATTCTTTTTTGGATTGTAAAGACTTCTTGACTGTGTGACCCACCCCAAAAAAGGATTCCATATGACATAACTGAGTAAAATTGACCAAAGTATGCTGTTCTAAGAGTTTCAGGATCTACCACTTTCTTCAGTTCCTTAAGTGCATAACAAATTCTACTAAGTCTGCCACACAACTGCTTCACATGTTCTGACCAACACATAAATTCATCAATTGTAATTCCAAGAAAGTTTGTTTTGTTGGCATATAATATTTGTGTCTTATAAAGATTGATGCAGTCTGTATACAGTGAAGTATTTCTACAATGTCTGAAAAGAATACAGTTTGTTTTGGATGTGTTCAGAAGTAGAGCATTGTTTTGGAACCAATTTGCAATGTTTTCTGTGGCATTGATAGTTTTGTCACACAATAGGGAATAGTCCTTTTCCACTATAAGCAAGTTAGTGTCATCGGCATATGAAGTTACTGCAATAGTTGGGTCTGTTATGATATTTGACATATCATTTACATATAGGATGAACAAGATCGGACTAAGTACACTACCCTGTGGTACACCCATAGCAATTGTTTTCTCATCTGAAAAATATGTTTTTGTATTATGCTTTACACATACTGTTTGTACTCTGTTGGAAAGATAAGATCTAAACCAGTGATGTGCTATTCCGCGAATCCCCATTTTATATAACTTGCACAGAAGTATTTCATGGTTCACACAGTCAAAAGCCTTCGACAGGTCCAGAAATACACCATGAGCAATATAGCCATTGTCCAGATAATGAAGGATCCTCTCAATAAAAGCGAAAATGGCAGTTGTAGTAGATTTACCCTTCTGAAATCCATGCTGATTATTTGTTATCACTCTGTTTGCCCTCAAAAATGGAACGAATCTTCTGCACATAATAATTTCAGATAATTTAGAAAAGGATGAAAGTAAACTAATGGGTCTGTAATTTTCCACTAGAAGTGGATCACCCTTATTTTTGAACAATGGCCTAATAATTGCCACCTTCAGCTTAGTGGGAAAGATGCCTTGTCTAAAGGATTCATTCAGAATGTAAGTTATAGGTTCTAAAATATATTGACTGATATTCTTCAGTAAAACATTACTTATTTCATCGTCTCCCGATGAATACTTGTTTTTCAAACTATTTATCACTTCTAAAACCTCATTTTGGGTTATCTCTATTAAGTAAATCGATCTGTTGCATTCTGGCACAAGGTTACTTTCGAAATTATTTGCAGTATTACCACATATGAGACGAGAAGAGGCGGTTAGAAAATAATCATTGAATATATTACAGGCAACATCTGGTTCTGTATACAATTCATCGTTAGTTTTTATTCCATTGAAAGAGTAATTAGTGTTTTTTGACTTGCCTAGTTCTGAGTTCACAATTGACCAGACTGTTTTAGACGTGTTATCAGATTGAGCAATTTTTTCACCATAGAGTTTTTTCTTTTCTGACAGCAACAAGTTACACTTATATTTTTGGTATTGATTCAGTTCAATGGTTCACATTGAATTCATTCACAATCAGCACATGGTTTGTTATTTGTTTGGGGAGGTACATTTCTGATAACAAGTTAAGTGTATTTTTTGCATTCATAACAATTTCTGATATCCACTTTGGTTTTTTCATTGAATGAATATGAACTTTCTTCAGAGGAAAAGCTTCATTCACAGAACTCGTGAGTTGAGCAATGAATCTATTATACATATAATCAACGTTCTTTGCTTCAAATACACTTAATCAGGTCTCATTTGATGATGATTGATAAAGCTTGTCATAGTTTTTTGCACTGAACGAACGTTTCCATTCATGGGTATCTTCAGAGATTCTTTTTTTACGCAGATGTATTGTCCATAATGATCAGATATATTTGTATTTATGACATTTACAAAATAAGTTATTTTACTGGGAACATATATATTATCCAAACAAGTTGCACTGTGTCTGGTAACTCTAGTTGGTCTTTGTTCTAGTTGTTGTTGGTGTTTGATCTAGTTGGTTCATCTATTGTGAAAATCATATCATAGGAATTTAACATATTGTTTACTAGGTCTATGTGCTTTTCATTTTTTGCAGTTTTTAACATGTCGATGTTGAGATCTCCAGCAATCAGAACACATTTATCACCTTCCGTGGCTCTTTCTAAGAGAAGATCTATTTTTTTGTTCAATACTAGTTGTTGTGGGTTTGTAGACTACACAGATGATGTAATGAGTATTATCAATTCTTATTTCAGCACCACAACATTCAAAAACATATTCTTCACTTTTTTATATCGCCTCTTATTAAAGGATTCAATAATGTTAATGCATATAAGGCTACTCCACCATGTGATCCTTGCTTTTTGCGACAAAAAGATGAGATCAATTTATAATTTTCTAAATGAAATGCTTCTAGAATGTAAGCTGTTTTCCAGTGTTCAGTAATGGCAATGAAATGTACCTTGAGCTGTTGAACTATTACACAAATATTATTTATACAATTTGAGATACTTCTAACATTTTGATGAAATAAACTTAAAGCTATATTTTCTTTGATACTTTGATCTGGAGATGAACAAGTTAATTGCTATACCTTCTTTGTTTTCTTTGCTTCTAACTCCAGAAGCCTCTTATAGCAGGGGCATTCAGGGTCAAACACAGTATGGTTTGTTGTTAGCACTTTTTTCAGTCTCTTATTTGTCTCAGCTCAATTTATGCAATTAACGTTTTCAGGATCAGGGCAATCATTTGATTTATGCATACCTCCACAGTTGAAGCATGTTATGCTATTTTCACAGTTTTGAGCTGTATGTCCATATCTTGCACATTTGAAGCACCTCAGCACATTGAAAAACTCTTACCATACATCTTCTCCATCCAATGTTGATCCTACCCAATTCACATATTCTTTCCTTGAGTGAGACATCCACAGTAAGTACTATATTGCCCTTATCAACCTTGTCCTTCTGTTTATATTTCCTCTGCACCTCTATTATAGTAGACTCGTCGATATGAAGGTCATTTTGTTCTCTTATACATTCTATTATAACACTATCATCATTCTCAATGTATTGGACATAACTTTAGATTTTGTCACTGATTACATTAATAAAACTATATGGGAAATTTGGGTTATTGAGTACAATGTATTTGTAGCTAGTAAGGCTTTATAAAGCTCTTGAGAAATGTTCCTGACCTTGTCTGTCTCACCTGATGTAAGCGTAAAATATGTAACAATACTCAATAGTATTAGTGAGATAACACAAACTATTTGGTTCAATTATGCACATGGATTCTATTGTTAAAATTCTTTGAAATTATTGTTAAATCTCAATGACCGCAAAAGCGGACTAAGTCACAATTTTTCTGAATTTGCGTTTTTGGCATTAATGTACTTTATTTTACTTTATGAATCGAGTAAAAAGTGGTATATGAAGCAAAGGAAAAAACGTGTTAGGAACGAGCAGGTTTGGATGAAGAATCAGAGAAAACAAAGGCATGCATGTGGGAAGAATTTGTTAATTCGAAAGGCAATCTTCTACCTAAAAATCAACCAAAAACAGGTGCAGCAACCATTACAGCCATGCCATTGCAGTAACAAGGCACCCAAGAGATATGTGCTACAATTTATTAAAAATAATCCAATATTATTCAAATTTTTAATAAGAATAACTTACTGGTATTGTTATTTAATTTTCAATTTATTTCTTGGCTACTTTCTCCAGATATTTGTGGTAACATGATATATAAAAATATATTGAAAATATAAGTTCAATATTGAAAATTATACAGATGTAACTTAATATTTATGATTAGTTTAATTAAATTGTTTCATAAATTTTGACCTTTGTTATAGACAGAACATGTTTAAACTATGAATAACTTTTACATATGGGCAGAAATACAGAAAATATGACACATACAATTGAAATATATGATGGTATGTTTTATATGTTAATATATTGAACTAATTAAATACATAAAACTGAGAGATTGTTCAAGAATTTGAAATAAATGTATGTATTATTGTTTCCTAATTTTAATTTTCACTTTATATTTACATGTGTTAATTTATTCTCTTTGTTTTTCAGATATCAGTGAAGAAAAAGTACATTTAGTTTCCGCAGAAAACCTAAAAGTGGAAAAATTGCCAACAAAGATCCCCATGGATAGCGCCAGATATCATCTCTTCAATTTCAAACACACACATGAAGGAGATTATATGGAAAATATAGGTAAAGAAAATGAATGCAATTCACATGGAATACATTTTTTTTCTTCTTTTAGTATTTATTTATTCTATGCCTGGTTATAATTGCTCAATCAAAGAGAGAATGTTGTATTCTAGTTGCAAGGGACCATTAACAGACACCATTGCAAGTTGGGGAGTGGATATTGTAAAAAAGGTGAAATATCATGTTTTATATATTATTGAATCATGTTTTTAGTGATCAATCAAGTCAATTAATTTGTTGTGAAAACATAGCATGAATAGAGAGGAAAAATCTTTATTACAGTATTATAAATTTAAAAAATCAAACATATATAAACACTACAAATTTGGTTTCTACCATATTTTTACGACTTCAGTTGTTCTCAATTTACAGCCATTGTAAATACCAAAATTTACATAAACAAACCTTTCATGAAATTTGTAAGTTATTTTACGGCTTTCAGTCCACCTTCGTGGCACTCAACAAAAACCATAAAAATAACATTGTTTTTAAGATCATTTCTTTCCGATACCTTAAGTGGATAGCCATCTGTGGACGCGTTTCGAGATTTATCTCTCATCAGCACAGCTTTGCTTCCATGTACAATAATTTGTAAACTATTCTATCTTATCAGTTCAATCAATAACCTGCTAAATTCATGTCTCTCTCACAAAATGTCAAAACTATAAACATCTAACCCTAAACACCACATGGGTTTTCAAGTTAGTGGTTTACAAATGATTGTACGTGGAAGCAAAGCTGTGCTGATGAGAGATAAATCTCGAAAAGCGTCCACAGATAACTATCCACTTAAGGTATCTGAAAGACATGATCTTAAAAACAAAGTTTTTTTTTATGCTTTTTGTTGAGTGCCACGAAGGTGGACTGAAAGCTGTAAAATAACTTGCAAATTTCATGAGAGGTTTGTTTTGGTAGTCCTAAAAAGACTCAATAATTATTATAGAGCTCCGGAAAGGCTGAATATATATTTATATGTTCAGGCTGTGTTCTGTTTGTTTTTAGTTTGTATGATTATCTATAACGTAGGATGGTTTCACCAATTCTAGAATATAGAATTGATTAATCACTTATAGATGAAGTACAAAATAGTTGTATAATATGATAAAACAATGCGTTGATTAAAAAAAATGGATCGTCATCTGAAGGATAATTTGATTCACAATCAGTTGATTCAATTTTTAAATGGCTGGAGCTTCCTGTACTGGCTGGTATACGTGCCGCAACTAACAATAAAACTGCTTCTAGGAGCAACGACATTTTTCGAGGCATAGGCTCTAACTATCGCCCAATACGCCTTCTCTCACATACAATGAAGATCTTTGAGAGAACTCTTGATCATCGACTACATGACATTGCCAACATTAACATCAACCAGTGTGGATTTGTGAAGAGAGCTGGAACTCCTGACGCCATATTTGCAGCTCGATTACTTCCTCGACCTCGAAAAGGGCTTTGATCGTGTTCTTCATAAGTTAATTTGGTATGCGCTCCGAGACCATGGAGTGCCAGAATCATTTGTTAATGTGGTCAAGATGCTATACACAAACACCAGTAGCAGAGTATGTTGTGCTGTTGGCACCTCAGACAACTTTACTGTAAATGTCGGGTCCACCAAGGTTCAACACTATCACCATCCCACTTTGTTCTTGTAATGGACACCATCACTCATGATCTACAACGGAATGTCCCTTGGACCCTCCTGTATGCGATGATGTAATGGTTGCAGATATCTCCCGCGACGTCAAGTTGAACACTGGAATAACCGCCTAATAAAAGACGGAATATCTGAGTTAAATCCATGTGACAGTACCATTCAAATCGGTGGAGAAAATCTAGTCAAGACCAGATCCTCTAGGTATTGTGGATCTCGTCTACAGAGTGATGGCAGCTTCAGTGATGAAGTAAGAGCCAAAGTAAATGCAACCTGGATGCGGTGGAAGGAGGTCTACTTTGCAACAAGAAAATGCCACTTCACCTCAAATCCAAGATATATCGGATAGTGATACGGCCTGTTGCGTTATATGGAGTCGAATGTCGACCATCTGACAAGATTTCTGAACGTCATCTACATGCCATGGAATTGAGAATGCTTCGTTGGGGAATGGGCACCTCCCTTATTGACCAAGTCAGAAACGACACAATTCGAAAGCAAATGGGTGTCGCTCCAATTGTGGACAAAATGAGAGAGAAACGATTCCGATGGTATGCACTGCAAACAGCTCCTGGTACTGTTGTCAACTCTGCCCTTCATTTTGAGATTGAAGGCCAACGTCCCAGAAGAAGACTGAAGCAGCGATGCCAGGACACGATAAATAGTAACTTAAAGATTGTCTGCCTAAAACCAAATGACGCACAAAACTGTGCAAAATGGCGGTCATTGACCAAGAAAGCGGAACCTGCACCAGAGGGACAACGCTAGGAAGAAGAAGCGCAAACTTGAAATAAATGGATCGGATATTTATAATAAGTGTGAAATACTCTCTTCCAATGTTTTGGCTCAGGAACACTTTCTTGCAAAATCACCACGAAACTTTTTGATGTATTTATTAATACTTTTGAGCGCCTTCAGACATCCAATATCCATGAGTTTATCCCTTCTGCACCATGAATCAATATCTTATGTATCGAAGTTAGTATGTAGAACCACGGATATCATTGCACAAAGAAGCGAGCTGTGTGTAAGGCATCTTGAAAGGTTATGAAATCTATATTATGGCCACTCGAAATTATCTGCAAAATGTTCTCATTAATCCCTGTAATAAAAGCAGAAATACTTGAGTTTTATTCAAGCTACCAAACCAGGCTTTGAATCACTGCATATGCTTCAGTCGCTTTTTCATTCAAATGACATTTCAACATCGAAAAAATGTTCTCTCTTATCAGCCCACATGCTTCCTGTTCATCAGCGACAGATTCTAAAATTGAAAAATATATTTATATAGATGGATAATTCTATATTCAATCTCGTTACTAATTTATTAACTTAAATATATACTATAAATTGTTACTCGTAACTATTTATTCCAAAATATTTTTTAAAAGAAAATAGTATTCATAAAAGAGAACTACGTATCATAGAACTCAATACAATGAAGAAGACCACAGACAAATTCAAGAAAATGTGAAAATGAAAATTCAAGACCACAGACAAATTCAAGAAAGACAAATGTCGTTACGTTTATGTTTTACATTGCAAGAACTCGCACCAATGACACAGTTGTAGGTGCACTAAGTTTTAATTTTTTTCATTCAATAATTTACAATCCATACAACATCCAATCAGTCAAGTCGCAGAACTCTATAGAACTAACTACGTCTTTAAAATTTTTTGTTGTAATTTTTTGTTTATTTTCGTACAAATGCTTCGTTTGTTGTTATCGCATAAAGTATTATTAATAATGTTGCTTTACATAATGATTTCTTCTTACTTGCAGCTGCTCATTTTATTAAAACAAAATGAAATCATTTGATTTTTCGAGATTTGGCGTCCTCTTGAATATAGCGTTGAAATATTTGCTTACTGCACGGCGCACGGTGGGTTTCAGAAAAAGTTGGCCAAAAATAGAAAGAATATTATTGGGGTTTTCCAGGTCGCTGATTACGAATTTCGTAGTATAATTTTAAAATTCAAAATGGCGCATCCAATTGGGTTGTTGAATAAAAAAAATTATCGGTTTTTTTATGTATTTTAAAACCTTATTATAAATAATTCGGATGTGCGATGCGAAAAAGTTAAAAAAAATATTTCAGTTAATTATAAACAATTTAAAGGAGATAAATTTTTTTAAATAATCATGTGACTCCAAACGCGGCAAAATTTGTTAGTGACGTCGTAAGTGAGAAACTTTTCATTCTAACATTCAAACATAAACATTATTTATAAAATCGTCGTTATAGCATTTTTTCGGCGCACAGTGGGGTATTTCAGCGATTTAGCCGGCCAAAATTATTTCTTAGTTTATATACATTGTAAATCGGTTTTTATGTTTATTTATAGTTGTTATAGTTGTTTGAAGTACATAGGAGTATAAATAAATAGGAAAAAATAGTATATTGAGACAAAAAAAAGTTAAACTTTATATTAAGGGAAATGAAGTAAAAACTAATTTTTTCATAAAAACAGGAAAACTTATTAGTTAACCTGAAGAGTCCCACATCTTGTCGTCAGTTCGACATCCCCAGTTTCCTCCGCAGATTCTTTTGAAGTACTTTCGTCGTTTTAATTAATGGACTCGGCGGAAACAAGCATTTGCATTGCTTCTTTGCTGTGCATCACTGATCCTTTTCTTGGTTTCGGCCTCATACTAGTAATTAGGGGATCAGAGCTGAGCAATAATCTGTTAATAACATCTCAATTGCACTGCTCTCTCGAGAATTTAAAATTACTTCTAAAATCACTTTCATTCGTATTATCAGGTTGTAGTCAATACCGGTAATTTGAGCTGCCATCTCTGGATTGGCGAAAAATCTCCTGCTAGTGTTACCATCAATAGTGTTGCCGTATCCAGCTTTAGGCACATCGACGATCTAGCGTGCAATATAGAAAGGCTAAATTGTAATGCGTTTGTGGAGACATTTCTTGTAATATTAAGGTCATTAAGGTATGGTAGGTAGCACTGAGGAGGTATACATTGGAGGTAGCACCACAAATGTAGCATTTCATAGTTAAGGTAGTTGATGTGGGAGCATTGTATAATTTGTCATCCACCATAGTTAGCGTCAATAAATGCTTAATCGAAATAGAGCTCTTTCTTTGTAGGAATTCGCTATTTTGTAAAGCGTTTATAGCTTCTTCTATATAGGCGATTTCGAATTTTGTGATATCTACTGTTTCTTTGACAAACCGTATCCTCATTGGTTTCCAGAGGGAGTTAGATTTTGCCAAACAACTTTTTTGTTTATGCTACAAACCAATTGCACTGGAACAAAGAAACTTTGAAAAATATTGCTGCCTGTGGAATCTTCTTCCTGCATCTTTTGTTTATATTGTGTTTGTTGCGATCCTTACAACCCCATTTCGAAATTAGCGTCAATGATTTACGCTCTTGTATATTCAATGTCATCAATACATCCTCCAAATATGTAACCAAACGTTTTGCTGTGTGGTCCAATAAATGCTGCAAGTTAATTTCAGCACAACTTTCAGTTACCCGATAGGCTGCTTTTTCCTGATACTGAAAAATACTTGCTGTATTTTTTAGTATGTCAAAATTTGGTAAATCTTGTTCCTGCATTTTGTCAAAAAGAAATCTACGCGTTACTACTCGAGCGCCTGTGGTACCTTCGGATACTGGAACGAAACACAAACTATCGATAAAAACATCGTTTCCACGGAAGTCCGCGGCTAATTTTGGTGTTTTTAGTTAGTACACATACTATTTATTCTATTATAACTTAAAAAACCACGGGGACGCACGCGGAACTACAACAAAAACCTTTTTGAAAATCAATCATGGAGTTTTTTTAAATTAATTTCGATTACCATTTTGTATCCTTAAAATTATTACTAATTATTCGATAAATTTACATATAATCGATAAATACATATGTGGTATTTCCTGGTATATTGCAATCCATCACAATGTTTGTCAAAACAAACTCCAAAGAACTGTATTTTCGAGGAGGCCGAGAACTAATCACACACTTACAACAGAGATCGAATTACGACTAATACTACGGTGCGTACTTAAACAAGTGATTAAAAAAAGGGTTGTATATTGTTCTATGTCTATTTAACATTATCAGGATCTACTTTTTTTTCACCTGGAACAAATTCTAGGAAATCGATTTTTGGCCACCTAAATAGCGTAAAATACCCCACTGTGCGGTGCACTGTTTAAAACCATTCGTTTCGACGTTTAACAATGTGGGACATTTAAAAATATATTTTGAGGATTTCTTTTTGTAATACTCCTACACGATGGTACGAAACAAGCACGATAACTTTTTATATTTGACATGTCTACTACAACTACTGTATCAACAAAGTCATGCACGAGTAGAAATTAACCTTCTTACGTCACAACGCGTTTTCGGTACCGAGTTTAAAAATATATTTTCAATTTATTATAACTTTTTAATTACAATGAAAAAAAGAAAACAAAAAATAGTTTTGTTATAAAACTTATATATGAGCTTTCGATTTATGACAAAAAAAAATATTCAAATATCTAATAGGCCAACAATCAATTTGAAAAAAAATATAGTGTAGGCCAACTTAATTAAAAATTGATCGACATTTCATATAAATTGGAATATAGGGGTTTTCGAGGTCACTGATTACGAATTTCATAGTATAATTTTAAAATTCAATATGGCGGATCCAATATGGCCGATCATTTCATTAAAAATTGATCAAAATTTCATATAAATTGGTATTCAAGTGTTTTCAAGGTCACTGATTATGAACTTCATTGTATAATTAAGAAATTCAAAATGGCAGATCCAATATGGCCTATCACTTCATTCAAATTTTATCGGAAATTCATATAAATTGGTATATGAGGGTTTTGGACGCCACTGATTAATAATTTAATAATGCAATTTTAAAATTAAAAATGGCGGATCCCATATGGCTGACCACTTTATCAAAATTTGATCGAAATTTCATATAAATTTGTTTGGTATATGAAGTGTTTGGAGGTCATTGATTACGAATTTAATAATGCTATTTTAAAATTCAATGTTGGTAATAACAATTAGAATATTACAATTGCAAAATAATAACTGTTTATGTGATTGATTGGTTTTTTAATAAAAAAAAAATGTCGGTGTAGCAGTTATTATGGAATAATAACCACTGGAATAAAAAAGCCACTGTTCATTGTTTCGGAGAAAGTGTTCTGTTACTCTTTGAGATAGTTTCCATCTATTTTTTGTTGTGAACAACAGCTTCTTCGAAGAACCTCGAATCCTCGTCATGGATTTGAAAACATTCCATTTTAGTGATGCAATGTTCCTCCAAACGCTTACATTGAGTTTCCAAGTCTAAGTTCAAATCGTTCCGTATGTTCTCGAACGGTTCTCGACGAGTACAGATTATTTTATCAATACGCCATTTCTAAAATGCAGACATAAAGTAGAGTAATATTAAGTTATTTATTCACAATACTATTTTCGCGAAGTGTTACTCGAATTATTAATTGCAAAAATGATGAAAATTTAATGATTAAATAAAAATAAACATTAAAATAAGACTTTCGATATATGAAAATTATCAAAGAAATCTTGCAATAGCAGGTAGTCTCGCAACTCAACTGTGTCTGCGTAGGTCCTAAAGTAACAAACAATTTGGCCGGCGCGACGGCGCGCGTCTCGTATTTCTAATCTCACATGACGGACGCAGACATGGGCAAGATTTTCTTCTAGATTCTATTACAAAATATCGTAATGTATATGTTCTAAATCTCCATTTCTTGCCACCCGTTGCCTTGATAACTTTTTTGCCAATTTAAATAAGAAAAGCCATTATGTAGACACATCTTTGACATGATTTCTAATTCAGGCAAATATAAATTAATGAGAACGTTATATGCGTAAATATTCTACATAACTTCATCTCAAGTAAAAAGTTACTTGAATAAACAAAGATATTTCCGAGTCGCTAAATGTATGCGCGCTGAGCCGACAAGGGTAGCTTTAAACTGGCGCTGGCGTAGCGCCTCAACCATAAAAGATATGCCACTATAATTTTAGAATGATATACACTGAAGCATCCTCTACAAGATTCTTTTGAAATAAACTCATTGGTGACTATCATTTTTTCGATTTTTGGCCAACTTTTTTCAGATTCAGACCACTGTGCGGCGTATCCTGCTAGATTAAGGATTCCCTTTCAATTGTTATACTGTAGCAGGTATAAGGGTTAGGGGACGCTGAAGTTTGGAAGTCGACCTTCGGACCCTTACCCAACGTAACCCACGATTAGAAATTACGGAAACTTAAACTTTATTTTTTGACTTTTGGCCAGCTTTTTGGGATTTAGCCCCATTGTGCAGCGTGTCGAAATTACCCACTAATTTCAAATTGATGCTGTGCCAAATATTAAGGTTTACTAACTCGCTCATATAAAATTGCGGCCAGATCTATTTGGCACAGACCAGTCCAATTTCAAGTATTCTTGAATCCAGGCAGAACTGTTACTTCTGATTTCCAAATTGACCTCCAGTTCTTTATTTCCAAATTTAATGTTTTTCTTATTTTGTCGATTATTTTTAAACCGGTGGTTTTAGTGATTTCCTGTTTTCAAATTGGGATTTTCGAGATTGAAAATTTGAAAAAACTTGTTTCCAAAAATTTTGTTTTCAAAAATAACCAAAACTGCTTTTATAAAAACCTTGATAACTAACTTAATTCTAACTCAATGGCAACATTTCGAGGCATGAGAAGTATAATTAAAATGACCCCCATCTAATTTAATAATATTAAAAAAAAATCAACACCCTGGTTAGAATCTTGGTACAAAATTTCATATTCACAATTTCGATAATTTAACTATGAATTTTACAGTAATAGTTATTTACATTAGTGAGTGCGGAAAAGTTGATGTTACAATGCGACAGCTCATTAGCTGAAACGTTGTAAAATCATTTACGCACGAAATTTGTATAAATTTTGTTGACCGACAATTTAGATGTAGATTATTTACAATTATTTACGGCTACTATGCGGTAAAGTGACTTTACCGCCTAGTAGCCGTACTTTGCAACATTGTGTGTAAAAATCTAGTTTCGCGATGTCAAAGCTAGCTTTACAATTCAGGCCTAAAAAGACATTTGGCTGTGCTCAGTATCAATTGTCCCAACTTGTATAGCCTACCCATTCTTGATACGTAAATATAAATAAATTATAGATTTGGTTTATAATTGAACTATAATCCTGCGGTTTTGGACCTGATCTGATTGATAGATACATAGATTTTCTTGAAATTCTGAAATTGATTTTTTTTTCAATTTTAAATTATCTTTTTAGTATAATTTTAATAATTATTCACAATTTCAAGCAGGTGTTACTTATAATAATGCTTTTGATTTTAATTTTAGCTGGAAATTGATGATGGTGCAGAGTTAACAGAACAATATCTATATGAAGAGATTCATCCAATAAAGAATCTTCACCGTCCCAAATTTGCTAAGCCAAAAGGACCACAAAATAGAGGTCCAAAAAGAATGACTCGAGGAGCAGATAATTAAATATTCAACATTTTTTTTACCGAAAAATTAGGAATCCTTAGTTAATAACCCCTCTGGCATGGAGAAAAGTTATTATTTATACTACTTAAACTTATTAAAACATTTTTGGGGAAAAATGCTGACTATTTGGAATGTTTGTTTGCCAATCTTTAAGAGTGCTCAAGAGATACTAGGGAAAACGTATATATTTTTGTATGTTTTTCAAAACTTTTAAGTACTATTTTTATATGTAATAGTTATAGTTAATATTATTTTTAATTTATTGTAGTTTATGTAATGCATACTTATATATTTAATTTGTGTTTTTAGAAATTTTAAATGAGAAAAATATTAATAAAAAAAAAAAACATTTATCACTTACTTGATAAGTGCTTCCTTTCATAAACATTACCAACATATATGTTAAACATATATGGATATGTTATAAATGCACTCAAAAATATGAGTCGTGAAATTCGCGAAATCTGTTTCTTCATCACCCTTTCTAATTTTTCCTCCAACCATTTATATTCCCTTCTCGTGTCTTCGAATTTGTTACAGAATCTCTGGTAAAAATGACCAGGTAGAAAGCCATGGTTGCGCAATATCCGAAAGTGGTGTTTTTCTGCGCCACAAGTTTACATACAATATTTAAGCATGTAGCAGGTTTATTTAAGATGGTTCACAAACTAGAGACGATAGGTGACCGTCTATGCGCTGGACCATAAGAAGATGACGTTATTACAGAATATTTCTATACTAGTGGTTTAACATTTTATTGGCATAACGTAAACAGAAACATATCAACGAGTGCTAAATTGCTAAAGTGCTAAATTCTTTACTAACAAAATAACTGAACAATCATAACCCCAAGTTAAAAATAAAGAAATAAAAATTTTAAAAAAATAATACAAACAACAATACCACGCTCCAAGAAGTAACATCAAAATAATTGGATCGGATATTAATAAGCGTGAAATAATGTCTTCCAATGTTTTGACTCGGGAACACTTTCTTGCATAATCATCTCGAAACTTTTGGCTTTTTGCTTTAAATACACCACCTTTTCAATCAAGGGTCAACTAGAACCATCTTTCCTCTTGCACACACCCCAGTCTTCTTCCACTAATCTCTGATCGCTGGGAAATTACATGCTAATAAAATTAGGAACATTTGAAATATGCTCTATTTAATTGTTTTAATTGGCACTTAGGAAGTGTCAGTACTTTTTGTCATCACGTACTTTTAAAGTACCCGTAACAATTAACAACAACTACCCAAACCAAAGTGCAAAACGTATTTAGATTAATTGTTAAAGTAAACATTTGACTTCACTATTAACTTTTTTGAGCACTCAAAAGAAAAAACCCAGCAGATAAATTTACTTGCCTCTTATGGAATGGCGGAATATGTACACCATTACACCAGAATAACGTCTTCAACAAGATCAAAAATCGATAATATCTTTGCCATAACAAGACGACACCTCTTAACATCAGTGGAAGGTACTCCGTTAGATTGGAGTTAGTGCATGGACGAGAACGGGAAGGGACGGGACTGTTGTTTTTATTCAGAGTGAAAAGGTGGTAAGAGCGGATGCGACGGGGTAGTTTTTTAGTGTTTCGGTTTAGTTTTTAGTTTGATGAGTTTATGACCGATGTACAGGTGTTGATGTATAGGTTTATAGGGTGGTAAAATTTCTTTTTTCTTTTTAGTGGGGTTTTAGTTTCATAACTTTTTTTTTTGCTTATTCTGTTTGTTTTGTATGGTTGTGGAAATTATTTTAAATATCCCAATAAAGGTTTATATTTATTACTCCGTTATCTGATCATCGGTTAATAAGATTAATGCAGCGGCATTATACTTCATCACCAGAAACATGTCTACTCAGAACAAAAAACGTATTGCCGAATATTTTCAGAATGAATCTTGGGCTGAGATCTACAACAATCCACCTTTTCCTGTTTTCCCTTAAAGAAAAGTAATGCCAATCTAAAATCATGGATTACCAAGGAGGTAAAAATTTCGGCCTCTAAGCTAAGGGATATGTTTTTCCGTAAGAAGCAATTTCCAATACTACATAAAAGATACTTCTATCCAAAAATGCAGCATAACAAGTTAATCAAGTCTTCTAAAACCAATTAAAATCTGGAAATCCAAGGAAAATTTCATGTTCGTTACTGATCCGAAGCAAATAGCGACCATCTTCAGCGACTTTTTTCATGAAGCTCCTAGATCGATCAGCCAAAACATCGTGCCAATAAAAATCTCCAACGATCACAGTACGGAATAGTAGTATGTTCTGGAACCACCGCCACCACCGATCTTGAAAATACAGGTTTCTGTAAAAAAATTAAAAAATTACAGATTCCTGTAATTCAATTCCCCTACAACATTACAGATGGCGCCACGTCAAATTTAAAAAAATTAAACTTTCTTATAAAAAATTAATAAAATTACAGGTTTCTGTAAAAAAATTAAAATTTACAGATTCCTGTAATTCAATTTTCCCTACTACACTACAGATGGCGCCACGTAAAATTTATAAAAATTACAGTCTCCTATAAAAATTAATAAAATTACAGATTTCTGTAAAAATTTTAAAATTTACAGATTCCTATAATTCAATTTTCCCTAGTACATTACAGATGGCGCCACGTATAATTTATAAAAAATATAGTTTCCTATAAAAAATTAATAAAATCACAGATTCCTGTAAAAAAAAAATAATCACAGATTGGAGCTTTACAGATCATTTGGTAGCCTAAGACTATTTACTGGATTAGATGATTAAATACTGGACTACCTTTAATTCAATTTTCCCTACTACATTACAGATCTAGGACTGGATTAGATCAGATAAGACCAGACTAGAAGTGGATTAGATTAGATAATACCAGACTAGGAGTGGATTAGATCAGATAAGATCAGACTAGAAGTGGATTAGATCAGATAAGATCAGACTAGGACCGGATTAGATCAGATAGGATCAGACTAGCAGTGGATTAGATCAGATAAGATCAGACTAGGACTGGATTAGATCAGATAAGATCAGAGTAGGACCGGATTAGATCAGATAAGATCAGACTAGGACCGGATTAGATCAGATAGGATCAGCCTAGGACTGGATTAGATCAGATAAGATCAGACTAGAAGTGGATTAGATCAGATAAGATCAGACTAGGACCGGATTAGATCAGATAGGATCAGCCTAGGACTGGATTAGATCAGATAAGATCAGACTAGAAGTGGATTAGATCAGATAAGACCAGACTAAGAGTGGATATAAAGGAAAATATTTTGTGAGGGGTGTTCAATAATAACAATAAAGAAAAAAAAACCTATCCAATCCTATCGAATCCTATGCAATCCTATCCGATCCTATCCAATCCTATCCAATCCAATCCTATCCAATCCTATCCAATCCTATCCAATCCTATCCAATCCTATCCAATCCTATCCAATCCTATCCAATCCTATCCAATCCTATCCAATCCTATCCAATCCTATCCAATCCTATCCAATCCTATCCAATCCTATCCAATCCTATCCAATCCTATCCAATCCTATCCAATCCTATCCAATCCTATCCAATCCTATCCAATCCTATCCAATCCTATCCAATCCTAACCAATCCTATCCAATCCTATACAATCCTATCCAATCCTATCCAATCCTATCCAATCCTATCCAATCCTATCCAATCCTATCCAATCCTATCCAATCCTATCCAATCCTATCCAATCCTATCCAATCCTATCCAATCCTATCCAATCCTCTCCAATCCTATCCAATCCTATCCAATCCTATCCAATCCTATCCAATCCTATCCAATCCTATCCAATCCTATCCAATCCTATCCAATCCTATCCAATCCTATCCAATCCTATCCAATCCTATCCAATCCTATCCAATCCTATCCAATCCTATCCAATCCTATCCAATCCTATCCAATTCTATCCAATCCTATCCAATCCTATCCAATCCTATCCAATCCTATCCAATCCTATCCAATCCTATCCAATCCTATCCAATCCTATCCAATCCTATCCAATCCTATCCAATCCTATCCAATCCTATCCAATCCTATCCAATCCTATCCAATCCTATCCAATCCTATCCAATCCTATCCAATCCTATCCAATCCTATCCAATCCTATCCAATCCTATCCAATCCTATCCAATCCTATCCAATCCTATCCAATCCTATCCAATCCTATCCAATCCTATCCAATCCTATCCAATCCTATCCAATCCTATCCAATCCTATCCAATCCTATCCAATCCTATCCAATCCTATCCAATCCTATCCAATCCTATCCAATCCTATCCAATCCTATCCAATCCTATCCAATCCTATCCAATCCTATCCAATCCTATCCAATCCTATCCAATCCTATCCTATCCTATCCAATCCAATCCTATCGAATCCTATCCAATCCTATCCAATCCTATCCAATCCTATCCAATCCTATCCAATCCTATCCAATCCTAACCAATCCTATCCAATCCTATCCAATCCTATCCAATCCTATCCAATCCTATCCAATCCTAACCAATCCTATCCAATCCTATCCAATCCTATCCAATCCTATCCAATCCTATCCAATCCTATCCAATCCTATCCAATCCTATCCAATCCTATCCTATCCTATCCTATTCCATCCTATCCTATCCTATAACATCTTATCCTATCCTACTCTATCTTTAGATAGTCTGCCTTAGTCTAGTCTAGTCTTGTATGTCGAATCTAGTACATTCCAGTCTAGCCCAGTCCAGTCTAGCCGTGTCGAGTCCAGTCCGGTCCAGTCCAATCCAGTCTAGCCGTTTCCAGTCCAATCCAGCCCAGTCCAGTACAATCCAGTCCAGTCCTGTCCCGTCCAATGCAAGTCCAGTCCAGTCTAACCCTGTCCAGTCCAGTCCAGACCAGTCGAGTCCAGTCCAGTCCAGACCTGTCAATCTAGTCTTGTTTGCCAAGTTTTGTGTGTCGAGTCTTTCTGCTCAGCCTTGTCTGTCTAATGTTGTTTATCTAGTTAAATCTAGTGTAATTTGATGTAATCTTGTCGACTTACTCCACATAAATTTGCAGTAAATTGCGAGTAGTGAGGAAAATTGCTTTCTAATTGCTGGTGTCAATGGAACTTGATATAATAATAGTTTTAGTGGATTGTCTGAACAATGAGCTAGCAAAACAATTAATGCAGCAATAATAATAACAAAAATGAATATTTCCTGTATATTATCTAAGAACGCATGGGGGTCTTAACGCTGCAATAAACCGTGTGTTTTAGTTATATTTTAGTTAAGTTCTTTTTTTACAACGAGCTGGCTCACTATCAAAAGTTTCACTTAAAGGAATTCGCGATTAAAACAAATGTTTGCAGTAAAAGTTGCGATTTTTTCTTTTCAGTTTGTTAGCGAAATGTAAATGCTTTTATTAATATCAAATCACAAAGAGAAATTTTATGATTTGTAACAAGTCTGCATAATTGGTTTATATTCATTAGAAATTACAATTTCAATTTAAAGACTATACAATAATCTTATCTACCCAGTCCTGTTTGGGTAGCCTTGTCTTTTTAGTCTTGACAGTCTCGTCTCACCTGTCTAGTTCTGTTTGTCTAGACATGTTCATACAGAACAGGTGTAAAACCTAGCAGACACCCCGAAGTAATGCCAAGTGTGGCTGCAGGGTGTTCCTGTTGGAATTTACCATTTTTATTTAGCAGCTATAGCTAGTTCATGAGGACCACTTGTCTGTAAAATTATATTGCTAGGCCCAGCTACGCCCCATAAAAAAAAGTCTAGTCTTCTGCATAATATTGCCTGTCCAGTCTTGTCTCTCTGGTCTTGTCTGTCCAGTTTTGTCTCTCGAGTCTCGTATCTCTAGTCTCGTCTGTCTATTCTAGTCTGTATAGCCTTGTATGTCTAGTCAAGTCTAGTATGTCTAGTCTCATCTATCTAGACTTGACTATCTTGTCTTGTCTGTCTGTCTAGTCCTTACAAAGAAAACGTTACAAATCTAAACAATTGGTCTGAGAAGTTCATTGATTTTGTCTTCCCTATTACCAAAGTCACCACCACTAACATAGTGGTTCGTCTTCTTGCGCCATCCATCTGTTGGCGTTTTTAACTTGAAGGGCTACAAGAGCTGCAGGCATATTTGAATTGTATTCCATCTGTGAAAACATCTGATGGATCAAATCTTGTGTACAGATTATGTTCATTTTGGAAAATTTCTCTTCAATGATCTCGTTGCTGGTGATACCACTGACCTTGGCAAATCCACGTTTATAGATCAACATGCTAACCGACTTCAAATTGGGGTATCCCCATGTAACTTAAGGTCTGTGAGCCTTACGTTACATAGGGATACCCCAATTTGAAGTCGGTCCGCATGTTGATCTACAAACGTGGATTTGCCGCATTATGTTGATAGTCGCCTTGTTCACTCGCGGACAGACTTCAAATTGGGGTATGCCAATGTAACGTAAGACTCACAGATACGCAACATGTTAATAGTCGCCTTGTTCAATTTAATGAAAACTCCATTGTTGATTTGGACGAGACGAAAAAGTTGCAGAACTTTACGTACTTTGGGGGCTACCTTGATGATACCTCTAATACACATATCAAAAGCTACTTTAGCTTCGCCAGGAATGCAGTACTTACCACGGTTCTTGGCCTCACGGATTATCCTGATTTCATCGCGCTCTTTCAACCTATACTCTTTAACGTATTGTTCTGAACGTTTTAAAATGAGCTGCCTCTTAACAATTTGATCCTTGCGTTTCTTGTTGCCCGCCTGGACGTTGCCAACCCTGGACCCATCGCGCCTCGTACGATGCTTTAAAAATGATTCTGGAACTGTTATGGTGCTTTAAAACTGATTCTGGGACTGTAGGCAAGCCATTTTTAGCCGTTTTGGGCTTTGGTGCTTTCTTTAGTTTCCTTGGGCTCCTCAGTTGGCGCCATTGTTATAACTTAAGCGAAAAGCAATAGTCTTATCTAACTAGTCTTGTCTGCCTAGTCTAGTCTGTCTAGTCTTGTCTGTTTAGTGTTGTATGTCAAGTCTTGTCTGTCTATTCTTGTCTGTCCCGTCTTGTCTTTGTGGTCTTGTTTGTTTAGATTTGACTTTCCTGTCTAGCCTTGTCTACCGAGTCCTGTCTGCCCGCTTCTATTTGTCTAGTTTATTCTGTCCATTATAATATATCCATGCCAACCAAATAGCACATTAGCTTTTGAAGAACAGGAAGCGCATTTTTTTTATTCGCGCTTACTCTTGAGCTGCCGGTTATTCCATCCTTATCTTTTTCCTTCGTTGAGGTCCTCGGTTTCTTCAAATTGGATGGTTTGTCCATCCTCCAATATTTTTAGATAAACCCCTCCCTTAACCAGATTTTCTAGTGATTGAATGTTGTTCAAGTATTTATTAAATCTTCTGGGGAGGAAGATCAATCACCCCATTTTCAAGTTCACAAAGGATCCCCGGCCCATATTTACCATTTACCGCCTTAACTGCCAGAATTGGGTGTTTGTAATTTCTTTGTAAATCAGATACTTTCAGATATATTCCTTCCTATCTGATTTAAATCTTTTAATGTAGTAGCAGTATTCATTATTTCGTTGATGATATTATACTGAATATAAAACTGTACAATAAACCCCCCTTTTATGTAGATTATTTAATACCACCACCAGTCAGACTAAATTTTCCTTCCTGGAAAAAGCAAATCCGCATTCCTGAATAGTATTTATTGTCGCAACTAAAATGCAAAATAACATATAAAATTAATTATTCTAATTAGAAGTGAATGTGCACTTTTTATGAAAAAAAAATCAATTCTCCCCGTTATAATTGATTAGTTTCATATAATACCACCAGACTAGATAAAGTCAGACTAACTTTTCCATCCTGGAAAAAGTAAATCCGCATTCCTGCATAGTATTTATTATTGCAATTAAAAATGTAAATCACATATAAAATTAATTATTCTCATTCTTGTTGTAATAAACGTATAGTTAGTAATTTCTTTTTCATAAAATATTTGAGTATATAAAGGGGGATTTATATACAGTAGCTTCAGTAAAAACATATAAAACCAGATCAGTTACCCAGTCAGCGTTGAATGTTGCAGGAATGTTGCAGCAATGTTCCTAAGGCTGCACAACATTCCGAATGTTGCAGCAACATTCCTGAACATAACAGTGGCAACGTTGCAATGTGAATGTTGCAGCAACATTCCTACAACATTCCAGTTGCAAAATTACAATGTGAATGTTGCAGCAACATTCCTGAACATTCCAGTGGCAACATTGCAATGTGAATGTTGCAGCAACATTCCAGTTGCAATATTACAATGTGAATGTTGTAGCAACATTCCTACAACATTCCAGTAAGGCTGCGCCAATTATTTTTTTTCATTATTAATATTATCATTTATTTTTACTGTGATTATTTTTACTCGTCTCACTTTTTTTTATTCTTATACTCAAAAATGTATTATATTTTTACTTATTTTTCCGATCGGCGCGTGTATTTTCCGCCGATCGGAATTTGCATACACAATGCGTGTATATACTCAATGAAACGTTGCTGTATTTATCTACGCTCTCTCTTTCTGTACTCCTCTCTTCCACTTTTATGTATTGTATTAAGGCGGTATTACGATGAACTTAACGTGACGAGATGAGACGTGATGAAAACCTAAAACGCATTGTTTTATATGCGGCCCATTACGCTCGAGGTAATGTGAAGTATCCGAACTTAACATAATTTGAAATCTACCAATGTCCAAAGTTTCACGTCGTGTCGCCTTATCTTTCAGCCAATCAACGCTCTCGATTCTTGCGCGCATGCACTCGAATTCAAGGGTGGCATTTTCCATTGTGTTGTTACATTCGCTTTGTTTACAGTTCGAAAAATTGTTTTAAATTAAGAGTTAAAAAATGTCGATTAATGACGTTTTGTCAGTTGAGTGTGTGCGGGTGTATCCCCAAATATATGATAAGGGGCATGCAGGTTTCAAAAAAAGACTTCGCATGGAAGAATGTGGCCGAAACAATGAATGGTAGGTCATGTTGCATCTTTTTATTCGAAATTTACAGTTCATACTTTTCTATATCCTTTCTATCTTTATTTCAGCAACAGTGAAAGGATGTAGCTCCAGGTGGCAACCCTTCGTGAGAGGTTTGTCAAAGAGAAGTGGATTGTTGAGCTTGATGGGATGGGGCAGCGGCATCGACTCGTCCAGAATGGCCCTTATTGCAAATATTGCAATTCCTGAAACCCCATATTAGGAAAAGGAAGTGTATGAATGCTGAGTCCCTCCTAAACGCGTTTACATAACCTACTTGTACAACAAACACGTTGCCTTAAAATTTAGTTGGCAAGGTAGTTCGAATAAGAAACGATGTTTTAGCCAATTGATGATGGCGAAATCACTCTGCAGTAAGTTTATTTCTTTAAAAGTGATATTTCTTTAAAAGTGATATTTTTGCCAAATATTTTTACTTATATTTTATATTGTCCTACAATTTTACAGAGACTTGGTGGAGAGAAATGGTCGGAAAAAGATATAGAAGATAGAAATGACTTATTCAAACTCCAACAAGAGTGAGTCGAGCCAAAAAAAGCAAATGCAGAAGTTTCCTCCGATGAGAATAACAATAACAGTACATGAATTTAAAAAAAATATTAAAAGTGAAAGTGAAATTTATAAATAAAAGAGAAGAATAAAAGAGAATAAAACTAAAAATATAATTTTTTATTTTTCAATATTCAATATATTCCTATAACATTCCTGCAATATTCGCAACATTCCTGCAACATTCATGCAACGTTCGCAATGTTCCCGCAACGTTCCTGCAATGTTCGTAATGTTCCCACAACGTTCGTAATGTTCCCGCAACGTTCGTAATGTTCCCGCAACGTTCCTGCAATGTTCGCAACCTTCCCGCAACGCTCCTGCAATGTTCCGTGCAACGTTCCCAGAAAATTTCTGAACGTTGCAGAGAGGCGGACATAGGAATGTTGTAGGAATGTTGCGGGAATGTTGCAGCAATGTTTAACGTTGCGAAAGTAACATTGCTGCAACATTCAACGCTGACTGGGTAATAACGAGTCATCGTCGTGTGTTATAAAAATGTTTTTTTGTACCAAATGTGGAATAGTGTACGGAAGGAAGGATGCCCTGTCAAGACATCAGAAAACCTGTGGTGAGTCTAAAATATATTATAAATATCCAATTCACAAGTTAATTTAATATATAGGGGTTAAAATATATTATAAATGTGACGTTTGCAATGCTCAATTCACAAGAGCGGATAGTTGCAAACGTCACAAGAAACAACAACATAACACCGATGAACCTACTACGTCGAAAAGACCACTAGATGTTGACAATTCACCCTCCACCTCGAAGAAGGTTAAATTATATCATGCGACCCCTTCGACCCATCACTGCGAGATATGTGATCAGCAATTCGCAACCAGAGTCAAGTATGCTGGACATCTGCGGTCGCAAAAACATCTTCGGTGGCGGTGAAATCATTCAAACAAAATGTTATAGAAGTTTGCTCCAGCTTCAAGAACAGAGTGGCAAGTTATAGAATTAATGGATCGGGTATAGATATAGATAGTTTTATTATATTAAGTGGACCTGAAAAAAAATTTTAAGGATGAAGATGGATGCAACCGTTAGCTCAGGAGTAAGCAGACCCTAAAAAATGAAAAATATATATTTTTATTTAATTAATTGTTATTTTTATTAAACATCATTTTTTTAAGGATGAAGATGGATGCAACTGATAGTTTAGGAGTAAGCGGACCTACAAAATATTTTTCTTTATTGTGGCGTATTTCGGATTTTTTTTTTAAATATTTAAAATAATTGAATTAAATTTGTTTTAATTTAATATAATTAATTATAACCGTAAAGTATTTGTAAGTTTTTAGTAATGTTACTGTTTTGCTTTATATGTTTTTACTGAAGCTACTATATGAATAGTGTTTATTATCGCAATTAAATACAATACTAAAAAATGTGATTCATCAATGAAATAAAATTAAAAAAAATTTTTCTTTTCTTTATTAATGTTATTGAATACCCCTCAAAAAATATTTTCCTTTATATCCACTCCTAGTCAGGTCTTCTGATCTAATCCACTTCTAGTCTGATCTTATCTGACCTAAACCAGTCCTAGGCTGATCCTATCTAATCTAATCCGGTCCTAGTCTGATCTTATCAACTAATCTAGTCCACTCTAGTATAATATACTAGTTCAACCTAGTAGTCCAGAATTTAATCCTCTAATCCACTAAATAGTATATAGTATAATTAAAATAGTATAATTTTTATAAATTTTACGTGGCACCATCTGTAATGTAGTAGTGAAAATTGAATTACAGTAATCTGTAAATTTTTACAGAGGCGACCGAATGATCTGTAAAGCTCCAATCTGTAGTTTTATTAATTTTTTACAGGAATCTGTCATTTTATTAATATTTTATAGGAAACTCTAATTTTTATAAATTTTACGTGGCGCCATCTGTAATGTAGTATGGGGAATTGAATTACAGGAATCTGTAATTTTTTTAATTTTTTTTTTTTTACAGAAACCTGTAATTTTATTATTTTTTATAGGAAACTGTAATTTTTATAAATTTGTCGTGGCGCCATCTGTAATGTAGTAGGGGGAATTGAATTACAGGAATCTGTAAATTTTTACAGAGGCGACCGAATGATCTGTAAAGCTCCAATCTGTAGTTTTATTAATTTTTTACAGGAATCTGTGATTTTATTAATATTTTATAGGAAACTATAACTTTTTTATAATTTTTACGTGGCGCCATCTGTAATGTAGTATGGGGAATTACAGGAATCTGTAATTTTTAATTTTTTTTACAGAAACCTGAAATTTCAAGGTCGGTGGTGGCGGTGGTTGCAGAACTTACTACTATTCCCTACTGATCACATTAGTTTTAATCCCAATACAATGTTCCTGGAGGAATTCTTGTCGAATGAGATACTACAAATTATTGAGTCTCTACAAAATATGAAAACCAGTGGACCCGACTCACTTCCAGCCAACATCATAAAGGAATTCCGACATGATTTAGCAGATCCAATAACAGATGTAGTAAACGCATTCTTCGTTATGGAAATATTCCCAGTAATCCTGAAAACGTCTGCTATTCTTCCTGTTCACAAAAAGGGACACAAAAAACAACCAAATAACTACCGGCTCATAGCCCTAATATCAGTTTTAGGATAGATCCTCGAATATTGCATGCGTAATAGACTTATGCCTTATATTGATAAAGTTCATCTCGTCCCAAGGCAACAGCTGTATCAACACTGTACATCAATACTATGCAGACGAAGCCAGCTTCAACATCTCGGAACATAATAGGACTATCTATTAGATAATCCACTAATAGCCAATATGCTTCTGGATAAAATTAGCAAATGGTTCTCTGCAAACAGTCTTTATCTTAACAGAGAGAAAACTGAATACATATAATATTCCAGGCTGCACGCAGTTCCCGCGCGTTTGACCTTCCACTGAAAATACATAACGACTCCAAAATTGGTACAAATCAAATAGACATATGTTATTAATTAGATAAATATGCTGCTGGTTTGAAATGGTTACGATTACGATAGTTTCTTTCGGGATTTTTGTAGTGCAAAATCTTCTATTATATCTTCAAAGTCTATTTTTTTAAGGATATCACTTTCTATGCACATAATTGACAAATTAGTTAATCGTTATTGTAATATAGTTGTTCGTAATTCATTTTTTATTTTCTTTAGCTATGAAAATGATCGCTCTCAACTACAATTGGTAACCATTAAGCAAAGGAACATTCTTGAAGCAACTTCAACATTTGGAGTGTTTCTTCTAATTTGTCAGAATTTATTAATTTATGTAAGGTTGAGATACTCAAATCCGCTGATTCCTTTGCTATGTTCTTTAAATACTCCCTTAAATGAAAACATTCTGATTTGAGCTCATATGCAATAATGTCTTCGTGATAGAATTCTTCAAATTCATTACATTTTTTTTGTCAACTCGTTAGAATCGATTGTTACTAATTGACAAAGAAAATTAAAACGATTGCCAATTTTATGGTATGCTGCCGAACGATTTTTTAGAGACTTCAGGACTTAATTTGCGCCCAAATGCTGTGTCATAATTGTCCATCGTTTGGTCGAATCCGAGAAAGAATTGAATAATTTTTGGATAAACTGAAAATGCTACAGCTTCGAAAACACATTCAACAGCCTGAACACCTACCAAATTTAGCGAATGTGCCGTACCGACAAAAATTGCAAATTTACATTTTTCTTTTATTCTGGACTGAACACCAGAATACTTTCCAGCCATATTTGATGCATTATCATAACTCACGACTGCCCACGACAATCTTTTATATTAATTTCAAGGCTTTCAAAAAGGTTTAAAATAGTATCTGTATTCTGCATTATGCTATATATTCTGCATTATGCTTATCCATAGAGAAAAACTGTGATTAGGATCTCTCAATAGGCTCTCGGTCTTTTACGTATCTAATGATCTAAGGTCAGTTGATCAATGTCAGAGACTTCTGGTGTAGAATCCACGCTTATAGAGCAGTAGTTTGATGATTTTATTTCGTTAACAATTGATTTTAAAACTTGCTGTTCCATTATATTAATCCATTCCATTACATTCCATTACAAATATTTGCAGACAAATATAATGTAATTCCTTTTCCACGATTTCCGCAGTTTCGTATATGATCAGCAAGAAAAGAATCAACTAATTCACTAATCAGTTCTAAGCATCCCAAATAATTTCCGTTATTTTGAGACCCCAATATCTCATTATCACCAAGAAAAGCAAGACCTCTAGAAGCTAAAAATTTCACTACTGCGACAATTCTTATAAGTACATTATTCCAATAATTGACTTCTGTATAAGTAGTAGTTTTGCTTCTTGCGACATAATTTATCATTAATTGCCTGTGCTGTAAACTGTTGCTTGTAAACTCATGCTCAAGTACTAAGTTACTTATATGCTTCCAATCTTTATATCCATTTGGAGAACTCAAAATATGTCCAGTAGTAGTATTAAATAGACGGCAGCAATAACATTAGACAGATTTCTTCGACGGTGAATATTGGAGCAATTTTCTTTCAAGGACTCACCAATCGTCAATTTACGGGTGAAAATATTTTTAGTCAAGTATCTAGTTTTTGTTTTACCGCTTGAATCTGGAAAACTTGCAAAAGTTTCCGAGAGTCACAATTTTTATTTTTGAAAAACTCTGGCCTTTTCGAATTCAAATATCGCGTAATTCTTCTGTTAAAATTTCGTCATAGTACGTACTAGGATCAGGGGATACATTTCCAAGCTTGTAGTTATTAACTCGGTTTTTACACGGTAGCTTGAAGTAGAGGGTTCAGCATCTATTGTGTGTTGGTCATTTTTGTCACATGTAGGATCTTTTTCCAGTTGATATTCAGAAGTATTTCGATCTTGAGGTGACGAAAGAATTAGTCAGCCTATTTGCTCCTTCAACCGTAAAAAATGAAGTGAGTTTAGGAAGTTTCTTGGTTATTTCTTTTTGAACTACAACTTTTTTCTTTTTTGTGAACCACTTAAATATGTTTTTTTCGACACAACAAAATGAATAAATAAACAAACACGTCAACACTTCTATTATCAAAACACTTCTAACACTTCTATTACTTTGGTATCTTGGTGGCAAGAAATATGGATTTAAATGGAAGATAATTATATATTGTTAAGAGCAGGAGGGCTTACTCCACGTTCCCATTTGCTTGCCCTCGAACTAACAACAAAATAATTCCAACCCTAAGTGCACGTAGTTGTTTCTATAATTAATATTTACAACTACAGAAAATAAATACTTAGGTATATCTAAAATTTGTAAGTTTATATATTACATTGTTTACAAACGAATTTAAAACCATCAGTGGTCACAAACAGTTGCAAGCACTTAGCGGTCATAAAACAGCCCCAAAACGCATTCAAAACCATTAGTGCGCCTCGATCAGATGTTAGAACTTATTGGTCGCTGTCTCGTAATCTTAGTAAAATATGTAAATTTTAAGAACTTGGAGATAAATAAAATAAAAATTAAAATAATTTTAACACACAATAAAAATTGAATTGTTTGGTCAAAAAAAAAATCACGCCACTTACGGGAATTCTGCAATTATAGATAATGTCGACTTATATAATGTCGAAATGCGGAACTACATACTTCCTACCTTTTGTCGGGTTATATCTATATAAAATAAAAAAAAAATCTTATATAGTGTAAGCGAATATATCAGCCTTTCGCCCCCCCCCTGCCGAAAGGGGCCCTGGGCACGTGCCCCGTGTGCCTTTATGGTAAAGACGGTTATGTGCGTAGTATTCTCCTGAACGTATGTAAACACGTACTCTGTGATCATTGAAAAATTCGGTGAGGTTATAAAAGGCTTTCGAGAAAAGCATGGTTTCAACTATTTTTTATGTTTTTCGTCTAGGTTCCTTAATGATATAGGATTTTTATTCCATATTGTTCATGATTGAAAATGCGATGTTTAGTTGTCCGTATTTGAAAAACTGAGGCATATTTTTTAAATCAAACTAATCTGGCGCGTACCTCGGCGCGTCCCTTGCTCTTCATACCTCGGCGCAGTACAGCTGGATTCTCTCCTCCTTCTCTCCGATTTAGTTATGACTATAGTTATGACTTATGACCCATTATATCCTCCTCAAAAAGTTCTTGTTTTTTTTACAAGCATGACCGTATGTACAAATCAGTTACTGTTAAAACTATATCTTTGAATAAATATTTTTATAACTTACTCTTTAGCCCCATTCTGAACACATTTCTTATATACCTTTTTTAAATACCCAATATTTGATACATGTGTAGAATTCCCCCAAAAGATGATTCCATATGACTAGCACAACAAAAAATATGCAAATGCATATATTTTCCCATTCTACTTATAAAAGAATGAACTAGCGAGAAATGTGTTTCTGACTAAACTATGAATTTAGAGCCCTATTCGTAAGGGCATATTTTTGCAAATATTTCACCAATAAGAGCATAAATTGCATATTGGCTATGATAAGACATATTTCGAAATAACTGCATATTTTTAGTGCATATTATGCTCGATTTGGTTAAAATATTTATATTCATTGATCTGCTTTTTGACGGAAATCTCAAGACACGTATTAAATACTGCAGTGGTAGGCATGGCAAATCATAGCACTATTGCAAGACTTTTTGATGATCCAATAAAAATTCTGGGTGAAAGTTTCAATCGAGATTCGATTTTAATTTTTATATCAGATACCGCTCCGTACATAGTAAAAGCAGCTCATACAGGCCATTCAAACCAAAAACTTTTTACCCAAAAGTGACCAGGGCACAGGAACTTCATCGAGTTTGTGAACAAAATTCGAGGAATTTATACTAACGTCGATCGTCTAATAGCCAATGTAAAAAAAGTATTTTTTAAATCACCAATCAGTCAAAGGTAACGATTTTTAATAATTTGGCACCTGGCGTCGCACTTCCACCAACCAATAACTACTAGATGGGGAACATGGATTGATGCCGCAGCGTACTATGCCACCAACTTCGAAATAATTGTGAAAGTGTTCAATGTACTGGACGAAGAAAAGGCTGCATCAATCAAAAGAGCTACTAATGTCAAAAGGGCTACTAAGTGACGGTGAAATAAAATTTGATTTAATTTTCATTGCCTCAAATTATGGATTCCTTAGCGCATTAATAAATTCGTTTGAAACGTCTGGGAATAGATTTAGCCGATAGAACATGCCCGGATGTAATTAATGGCGTTAACGGCAGCTAACTTTGTAAAAATATCTTATTTTTAAAATTGCGTATTTTTAAAAGAGGTTCTTTGTAAAATATCTTAACATCATAGTATGTTGTCTTGATTTATCTGTAACCGGGGTTAAAAAATAGTATATACAAATATATATATATATATATATATATATTTATATATATATATATATATATATATATATATATATATATATATATATATATATATATATATATATACATATATATATATATATATATATATATACCATTTTTTAACCCCGGTTAAAGATAAATCAAGACAACATACGCGCGGCAGCGCGAACTCTCGATCCAATATATAGCGGTGGTGGCGTTAATACGTAAGTACCCAAATTTATTGAAATTTCGTTCATAATTGAAAACCATGATTTTTTGAAATAACAAGATATTTTTACAAAGTTAGCTGCCATTAACGCCATTAATTACATCCGGGCATGTTCTATCGGCTAAATCTATTCCCAGACGTTTCAAACGAATTTATTAATGCGCTAAGGAGTCCATAATTTGAGGCAATTTTAAATAAAATGTTTTATTTTATGATTTATCATAAAAATTTTAGATGTAGATTAGTGGCATTTAGAAATATAGCGGTGGTGGCGTTAATACGCAAGTACCTAAATTTGTCTAGGCCCAGAGGTTTGTCTAGAGGTTCTACAACAATAGGGAATAAATATAGTATTATTGAAACAATGGCATTTAAATTATCGCCTATAACTTCGGTTGATTTGGAATGAAGTTTTTCAATGTACAGAAATGTCCTACGATCAAACAGAAATAGTTTTCTTATTGAGAACTTAAATGAGATGTTTGTCATTTATTGTAATAAAAAATTTGAATTTAAAAAAAAATTCAATTATAAATTATTTTGAAGATTAGCTGTATTTTTCTTTTGTATTTATATTTTCGTACCTAGAATTTAACATTTTTTCATTTATTTTATTTCAGATTTAACAATAAGAGAATATATTTTTTTAAATGTTTATTTTTTTTAAGGCCGATTCTCACATACGCGACACTCATCTACGCGACGTTGCACAATGAACTGTCGCGAATTGTCACGTCGCTGCTAGGTATTCTCATATATGCGACACTCAGCTACGCGATTATTTGCTGCAAATGTCAAATCTGTATTCTGCTATATAAATATAAATCTGTTTCTCTGCATTTCAGGTTAAGTTATATTTTCAAAATGTCAAGTTCGTCAAGTTCCGATGATGTTTTTTTCGTCTTAGCCATGTGAGAAATTAAATGAAAAGAAAATATTGGGAGCATTGGATCTTAAGAACAAGGCTAGTAGAAGGAGAATTCCATACTCTCTTCAAACAATTACAAGAGTCTGTACTTACGAGTCTCATCCAAATTTAAAGAAATTTATTTTCAAATTAGATCTACTAACCTGTGTTGATTACTTTAATTTTTATTTTGTAAGTCATACAGTTCATCATAATCAACCACAAGAACGATCAATTCCTCTGCTTTTTCGTCGTTCATTCCATTCATTTTTAAAAACACGCCGTTTTTGACACAGTCCGTCGAATCACAAACAAACTTTCCAAACGACATGCGATGTGCGACAAAATGTAAAAGAATGCTCACGAAATAATCCCAGCGACAGCGCGCTAAATTCCGACTTTAAGCAACTGTCGCGTAGCCATAGTGAGAACGTGCCCATTGAAAACAATGTAATCATTATTTGTCAGGCGATTTCGTGTGACGTCGCGAATATGAGAATCGGCCTTTATAGAGCATATTTTCATTTTTATAGAGCATATTTTGCCCTACATATGACATTCTCGAGTGTACAAATGAGTGATAAGCAATTAATGCACATTATTTGATATAATATCAAAAATATTTTTTGAAAAGTAAAACAATTTAAAAGTAAGTTAAAAATAATATTAAAAAAGTGAATTACAAATTAAAGAAAAAGAGCAACACATTCCACGTCGTTAATGTACGAAATTCAAAAAACTGCTTTACATTGCAAGAACTCGCAAGAACTATTTTTTTTCTTTCGATAATAGTTCCATCTACAACATTGGTCATGTCGCAGAACTCTACAGAACTTATAAACTTTCCGCTACGTATTTAATATTTTCCGTTGTAATCTTAAGTTTATTTTCGTACACATGATTCGTTTGTTATTATCGCATAAACTATTATTATTAATTTTGTTTTACATAATGATTTTCTATTTACTTGCACCTGCTAATTCCATTAAAAAAAATTAAATCGATGGAATTTTTAGAGATTTGGCGTCCTCTTGAATATAGCGTTGAAATATTTGCTCACGACGCGTCTAGCTTGATTCAGGATTCCCCTTCAATTGGGTATTTGAATATATATATTTTTTATAAATCGAAAGCTCATATTTAAGTTTTATAACAAAAAAAAAATTGTTTTTTTTTCGTTGAAATTAAAAAGTTATAATAAATTGAATAGTTATTTACATTAGAGTGCGGAAACATTAATTTCACAATGCAACAGCTCGTTTGGGGAACGAGCCCGAAGGGCGAGTTCCCCATTTGCTGAAGCATTGTAAAATCATTTCCGCACGAAATTTGTACATTTTTTGGCCGACAATTATTATTTAAGAAACAAATAGATTTAGGTTAATTACAATATTGGAAATTATTAATTTTTTTAATGTTGATAGTCACAAACTTTGACATTTTTACTAATTCAAATTTATTAGTATGGTTATGTCATTTTTCCAAATGTCAGACGACCAGTAAAATTTAAAAAATTACTCCTATTTTCTACATTATCGTAACAAATGTGGTGTAAAGTGGCGTTTTTTTAATTAGATATTATTATCTTAATTTATGTGTCCCTGAAAGGTTAAAATTTACTGATCACTTTACCGCATCATAGCCGTACTTTGCAACATTGTACGTAAAAATCTAGTTTCGCTGGACTTATACACGATGTAAAAGCTAGCTTTACAATTCAGGAGGCCAAAAAATATATTTTTGAACTCGGTACCGAAAACAGGCCGGTTACCGTTGTGACGTAAAATATGTAATTTCTACCCGTGCATGACTTTGTTGATACAGTAGTTGAGTAGACATGTCAAATATTAAAAGTCAAATATTAAAAGTTATCGTGCTTGTTTTGTACCATCGTGTGGAGTACTACAAAAAGAACTACTCAAAATATGTTTTTACATGTCCCACATTTTTAAACGTCGAAACTAATGGTTTTAAACAGTGCGCCAAAAAAATCTTAAAACGACGATTTTATAAAGAATGATTATGTTAGAATGAAGTTTTTCACTTACGACGTTACAAACAAATTATTGCGCGTTTGGAGTCACGTGATTATTTTCAAAATTTTGTCACTTTTAAATTGTTTATAATTAATTGAAATTATTTTTTTTTAACTTTTTCGTATCGTACATCCGAATTATTAATAAATAAGGTTTTAAAATACGTACAAAATTACATACATACAATACATACAAAAAAATCGATATTTTTTTTTATTCAACAACCCAATTGTTATATTGTAGCAGGTATAAGAGATAGCGGAGGCTGAAGGATTCTAACGCTCTGGAATTCGACCTTTTGACATCCTTTGAAAACTGGTGGATGTCACGAAAACGTCTATTGGCCCAATAGTTTCAAGAACATATATAGGAACTGGTCAAACAAAAGAGGAAAATTTAATTTATTTGCATCAGTATTATGAAAATTGATTTATCATTTTATGATATTTAGTTTCCCCCTGAGGTCGCTAACGAGGCAAGGAACACATCCAAGATGGGAATCACACTGGCAGAGTTAGAAAAGAACAAATATGTAGAAGAACTGGAGTTTCCGATGTAATAGAAACAATAACATATTTCAAAAGGAATAAAAGCTGAACACGTTGTAAGAATCACTAAAAATAGGTGCACCAAAAAGGATTATGTAGTGATAACCTATGCAAGGTGTATACATGTATACAGAACCACAGAACATTCGGTAACCGGTGATAAGGTCCAGGCTAGGGATTGCTAGCTAACCCAGATGCTGTAATCCGGCGGGAATATTTTTTAATATAAAAAACATTCGCGCTGTTGCATAAGTAGTTACTTTAAATGTGTGGTCCGCATGCCACATGGTTTTTGTGATAAATAATGTTTACTTAAAATGATCACCGTATTTGACAGTCTATAACGTACACCTTTTTTTCCAAAAATGCCTCTAAAACATAGGTCCGCGATATAGGCGCTCAATAAGTAGATTAAATTTTAGGATGCACCCTATACACGAGCGAATACGGTATTTAAAAATTAAAAAATTTTTAAAATTAAAATTTTTAAAAGTTGATTAATCTAAATAGTTATAAACTCATTACTGTGATAATTGTGTGATTCATTAGACAGATTCATCATGATGACTGTCATAAATATAAGAATAAGACTTGATAGCATGCTTAAATACCTAATTGTTGTAATCTCAGTAGATTAAGTTCATTATTTAATAAAGTTAAATACCAAATTCTATCTCAGAAATTAGTTACTTATACTGTACTAGATTTTTAATTGTTTGTCTAATTATAAATGCGTGTGTGTGTGTGTGTGTGTGTGTGTGTAAACTACCCATATAATACACTCACTGGATTATCCTCGAAACAGTCCATTTTGAAACGAAAAGGGTAAATTATCCTGATCCGGCCGGATCGATGGAAATTCGGCCGGATCCGGCCGGATTGAAAATGACACCGGATTACAATCCCTAGTCCAGGCACAGATCACCGTGACATGACGGCGTTTTCCAAACCGCGACGACAATGGCTGCGATCCACTAAAGAAGACTAAGAAAGACTCAAGCGAGGGACACACTGGTCCCACGTACGTAAAGTATGCGATGCAACGTGGGAGAATCGGTGTGCACTCAATTGGGCCCTCCAAATATGGCTTCAAAAAAGACATTTGTTATTCAAAACGCCAAGACGCAATTATTTTACCAGCTTGTCCACTTTTTTTTACGCCGTTTCATAGCATTATTATAGAAATTACGAAATTTATTACAATTTTCTTTACACTTCTCAACCACAATAATAAAGATTAAATCCTATAGCCCTATTTTAAAAACTATTATAATATTATATATTTAACTGAGCATGAAAGAAAATTTCGCTAAATGCACTACCCCAGGTGGTAACCAATTCACCGTCACCTATGGTGCCGTTGGCGGTCCTTGTGATTCTGGGGAGTCCGCACCAACATGCTTTAAGGATGAGTCGGAGCATCCTAAAATCACCGGACGTAAACTTAGACCAAGACGACAAAGCTACTTCGCAACATTAAATGCCAACTCACTGCTGAAAGTGGGTAAACTGAAACATTTGACTGACTCACTAACACGACACAACATAATACTGACAGCAGTACAGGAAATCAGATTTACGGACGAACATACCTTCGAGTCCCAACGCTACAGAATCCTCAAATGAAAAGTGAGTCAGCGGGTAATGAAGAACGTACCCCACTTAGGTACAGGATTTATAATCAATCACAGGCTACTGGATTCAGTCACCGATTTTACGTTCCCGAGCAGTCGTGAATCCATCCTCTCTCTCAAATGCGCAAACAAGGGCTTCAGTATAGTCAATGTACATGCCCCAATCAACCAGAACAATAGACGCAATCCAGACAGAACTGATACATTCTGGTAAGACTTAGAAGATATTATCTCTAAACTTTCAGAGAGACACACCGTCATACTGCTTGGTGACTTCAATGCTCAATTGGGAAGAGAGAAAAAATACAAAAACATAGTGGGCAATTATCCGGCGCATAAGCGAACCAACCGCAACGGAGAATGATTGGTGGATCTGTGTAGGACTTTTGGGCTGCTCATGAAGTCTACATCCTTCAAACACTTGCCAAGGAAGCACAAGACTTAGATTTCACCTAATTTCTAAGCACAAGACTTAGATTTCAACCAAACTGGGTGAATTCCAGATAGATCATGTGGCCATTTTACGAAAATCTCACAAGGAAATACAAAACGTGAAGGTAATAAGAAGCGCCAATCTGGACTACCTCTACCACTACCTCTACCTCTCTACTACCTCTCAAAGATCGAAATAAATCTCCAGCCTAGAAAAACTGGATTACACAGAACCTCCAAAATGGTAAGATTTGACGTAGAGCTACTCAATAACAGTCAAGAAGTAAGTCAGAGACTGAAAAATACAGATCTAAACAGCTAGGGCCAACGGAAGGAGACTCTTGTCAAGGTGGCCAATGAACTCGCCCCTCTCGCTAGAAGAAGGCATCCGTGGACTGAAGAGTGTGACAATGCAATAGCCCAAAGACAGACAGCCTGGATGAAGTGGAACTCTAAAAAGACCAAGGAAAATTGGTATACATATTTGGAACAGCTTACAGCCAAGATAATTCGAGGAATCAAACGAACCTTCACATAAAACCAACTAACCCAAATCGAAGAGAGCTTTGCTAAGAATAACTCCAGAGATTTCTTCGGAACCTTCAAGCAGACACTCAGAAAATACGCTACGCCAAGCCACTTCCACTTCAGAGACTCACAAGGCAAACTGGCTTATAACAAGAACAACTACCACCTTTTAGCTCAGTACTTTAAAAATCTACTCAACTGTGATCCACCCAGCGAAGACTACGACTATAAACATACCACACCAAACCCGGATACGCTGCCCCCTTCGTTGGAAGAAGTTGGCCTGATCATTCAACTTCTTAAGAATAATAAGGCAGCTGGAGAGGACTCTATCGTTGCTGAACTGTGGAAAGGTGCTGGAAACAATGCCGTGCGCAAACTAACCGAGATCATCCAGGACATCTGGGAAACAGAGAAATTACCACCCGATTGGAAATCTGCTCCGATCCACCCGCTTCACAAAAAGGGAGAATTTACTGATCTAAACAACTACGGTGGAATTTCTCTCGTCCCTGTAACATGCAAGATTCTCTCGAAGGTGTTACAAACAAGGGCAGAAAATCAGCTGGATAGTCAACTGGGATAATACCAACTGGAATAATAGGGGGCTTCAGGAAGACCCGATCCTGTGTTGAACAGATCCTCAATCTTAAAACTGTACCTGCATACTCCAGGATGAGAAACCGTAAGGTGGTCGTCACCTTTGTTGATTTCAGAAAGGCCTACGATTCCATTGATAGAGAAACGCTTAACAAAGTACTCCAGGAACTAGGGCTAGACAACAAAACCCGCAGAGTCATCTTGGAAACTTTGACCAACAAATCCAAGGTTAAATTTAGAGGCGAAATTTTAGAAAGCTTGGAAATAAAAACTGGAGTTAGATAAGGAGATGGACTTACCCCATTTTTCTTCAGCTGTGTCCTTGAAAAGGTTATGAGAGAATGGCGTAAGGAACTGATCTATTTGGTTGCTCAGAGCAACCAAATCATCACAAAATGAGAGAGAATGGTATCTACCTGGGACGTAAGAACGATGGACTGATTGTAGATTGCCTGGCCTTTGCAGATGACATGGCACTGTTTGCTGATTCTCTTGAGATGGCAACAATGCAGGTACATTGCCTCAGAAAACAGGCTGCCAAAGTGGGTCTTCAAATGTCGCTGGAGAAAATAGAATTCTTCACCAACATCAGAGAAGCAAACAGAGAGATGTTACTAGAGCAGGGAAACATTAAGAGGACTGAGAAATTTAAATATTTCGGCCAATGGATTGAACCCAACTTATCAGAAAGAGCATCATTATCCAAGAGAGTCAACAAGTTAGAACTAGCCTATCGACTGACTAAGAACACTTACAACAAGAAATGCCTGTCACGCAACCTGAAACTTAAGCACTACACATCAGTCTAACGACCAGAAGCCCTGTATGCCATGGAGTGTCTTTCCTTGAACCGAAGAGGTCTGATAGAGAAATTGGAAATCAGAGAGAGGAGAATCCTCAGGAAGATCCTAGGCCCGGTAAAGGAAGATGGGGAATTCCGAAGGCGGCATAACTCTGAGCTCTATGAACATATTGAGATGCTCTATGACTGTACAACGAACAAGGGTAGCTTTCTAAGGCCACGTTGCAAGATTGCCTCCAAATCGAGTAACCAACCGTCTGGTTGGTCAACCACTTGGTTGAAAGAAACCGAGAAGGATATTAAGGAACTGGGAATAATAGATCTCCAAAACAGACAGTCTGTGAGACGCACCCTGAAGGAAGTCCGTGGATTTCAGGAACAACCCCGAAGGAAAGGTACCCCCTGGACAGAAGTGAGAAAGGTGTTACACCGGCAGAAGATGCGACAATACTGGGCAAAGATCAAAGCCCAACTGTTGAACAAGCGTGTTCCAAAGTAGGGCTATTCGAAAGAAGAAGAAGATTATATATTTGAATCATTAGATTCCTAGCGACGGGCAATTCATTTCGGAGTATCAGATTCAGCTATCGCATAGGATTTTCTACTACACGTTTGATTGAGAAGGAGGTTTGTGAAGTGATATCGAAACAGTTTGGCCCTATCGTGATGCCGCAAACAACAGAAGTAATGTGGAAACAAATAGCGACTGGTTTCAAACGCTTTTGGAACTTTCCAAATTGTATAGGTGCTCTGCACGGTAAACATGTGAACATGAAGTGTCCAATTAAGGGTGGCTCAGATTATTGGAATTATAAAGCACAAAATTCCATTGTTCTTCTAGCTTTGGTAGGTGCTGAGTACAAATTTGTTGTAATAGATGTGGGTTCCCATGGAAGGAATAGTGACGGAGGCAGTTTCGAATAATCGACACTTGCTAAACTATTAGATGAGAAGAAATTAAACATATCAGACGATCAACTTCGCATTCCTGGTTCAGAACCGTTACCATATGTAATAGTCGGTAATGAAGCATTTCCGTTTAAACCATTATTTACTAAGACCTCATAGCAAACATGTTTTGCTAAATAATGAACCGAATAAAATTTTCAATTATAGATTGTCTCGTGCTAGAAGGATTGTAGAAAACGCATTTTTAACATCAAAGCTAGATGGCGGGTATTTGAAGAGCCTATGCAGGTAGAAATCAAGGTAAACCAGAAATGGTTGATAAAATAGTTCTGGCAGCATGCTGCCTTCATATCTATTTGGGCACAACGTTTGAGTAACAAGATGAAATATCTACAGAACCTACTCGTTCTGATGTACAACAATCATTATTTGCATTGGACGGCCTTAGAAGGAACCACACGTAATATGCCTACAGCATTAGAGAAAATTTCAAAAAATATTTTGTTTCTCATGAGGGTTCGGTGTTTATTCGGCTATTAAATACGGTGAGACTTCAGAATACCCAAAACTAAAGTGATTAAGTTGCTGCTTTTAAAATAATAAATGGCATTTAATGAATAAAAGTTATGTGTTTTATTCATGTGTACACCTCCGAAACCCTAAAAAAGTACTAATTACCAAAAATATACCTAGGCATATTCATAATATTCATTTATTTAGTATGAAACACAAACCGTCAAAATACTTAATTTAACTTATGAAAGTAATAGATAATCACAAATACTCATATTTAATATAACTCGATACAGAACAAAATACAAATATCTGACAAGAAAAATACGTAAGTTTGTATTGGTACCACGTACGCAACGTATGCAACGCATTACGATATCTGGACTCTGGATATCTGGATTGATTTTTGATGAAAAACTATGCCATAGAAACACACTCATCGTATGCAACGCAATCACACGCCTCACACGCAACGTCGATCAGGGATGTCCAGATCGGCGAGGGAAGGTGGAGGGGATGTTCGTACGATATCCACGCGTGTGATGAGTGTGTTTCTAGAACTCATGCGTAGCACGTCATAAACAAATAGACTTTTGATGCAAGCGTTCTCTTGTCAAAATAGTTAAAATGGGGTTAAAATGAACAGCTGAGGGGGGGGGGGGGGTGGTAGGTTAGATTATTTATAATTAGGGGGGTGGTTAAGTAACCCCTAAAAAAAAACCCTAAACTAAAGTAAGTTTTTTTAAGTAAGAGTTTTTGGGAACAGTGTGCATAGATGTGAAAAAATAATACCAGAGAGCACGCAAAACGGTAATGCCGATGCTGTACATTTAAGGTACACATCTCCGTGACGGGACGGCGTGTTTTGATCCTCGACGACAATGTATCGTGAACAAACGAATTGAACACATATAAACATCCTGGAAACCGCTGACATCGCCAAGAAACTCGCCACCTGCCTTCAAGGATGCGATAAGAAATACTTAGAAACCCGTTTTAGTTTTATATTCATTCTTTTGTAAAAACTATATTATCTTAATCTTCATTTGATATTCATCAAGTCTCTTGTACTGCGAGTTATTAAAGCATTTTTAAAAACTCAACCATTGATTCTGCAACCGAAACTGGCACAGTCGGTAGGATTGTCAAAATTATTGTATCGCACAGTTAATTTTCGTTTCAACGATTGATTGACAATTCGAAAGGATAACAACACAAAGTCGTATCCATCGTGGACCTCTTTCTTGAATTTCAATTCTTAATTGTGAGTATCCGAATCAAAAAGGTTACAACAAGGAACAGTGCAAAACAATGCAAAAAGAAGATTCAACCCACAGTCCAAGAAGATTCCAGACAAACATGGCTGAGTTCCTTCAAGGCAACCCTCTAGTTGAAGAACAAACATCTTCCGATACCAGGCCGTAGATTTAAGAAACCGAAGAAAGAAAAATTTCAATGAATGTGATTATTTTTCTACAACCATTAATGTAAGTGCTCTCCTTTTTTCCATAAATCAATCAACCAAATTTTTATTTTTCTACAAAGTCGCTTATTTTTATGTTTTATTTTCAAGTTTTATACATTATAAACCCATTTCTCCAAAATTGAGTTAACTTCAGTAATAGAGAAATTTCCAAAAAATAGACATTGGTTCAAAAGGTAATTTAAACAACAAAATGAGGTATCAAGCAGATAACATCACGCCTTTTGATGTGGACTATATTGATGTGTACAATACTAAACAACTCTATAGGTTCATAACAGCCTGTGAAAATTTATTAAAAACATTTCAAGATTTATCATTTAGCATCATTTTAGTATCATTATAATCTATTAACATCATTTTGTTAGACACTATTTTAAGCAAATTGCGTGGACGAGCCGCCGATCTAATATGTTCGAGATCAGAATTGACATATTGGCAGTTAGTTGAAGAAACCCTATTAATAACATTTTCCGATCTAAGAGGGATAGATTGTTTAATTCAAGATTTACTCTCCATTAGACTTTGACAAAAACGAAAATCCAATTAATTTCGGTATGCGTATACAAGATGCATGCTGCCTTATTTTCACTAAATTAAATTCATCAAATGAATCAAATGAGGTTAAACTAGTTAAAATTAACCATTATGAAGACTTAGCATTAAAAACTTATATTTAGTACATATTAATACATATTTTTCATTCAAATTATTTTCAGTCTTTATTTTGTTTTACACACAAATCATGATATTTGGAAGGGGAAAATGTAATCTTTATTTTCCATATTATCCATATTTCAAAGGTAAATCCATATTTTACAAAAAAAAATTAAAATCACACATATTTTTATTATTTTATGACGGAACAGCAATGCACAAAATTGGCGTTTGCGCCTCTTTGATATCGCGCTTGCTATGATATTGTGCGGTTCAAATTGGAAAAATATATCAAAGATTTTCCAAATCAATCGTTGAGTACCGATGAGAAAGTGTTGTTTTGTAATGTCTGTGAAAAATCTGTATCGACTGAGCAACGTTTTTTAGTATCGCAACACATATCTACTACAAAACATAAGGTAAATATTACTAGGAAGAATATAATTAAGGAAAAACTATGTAAGTGGTATTTATGAAGATTGTTTAGCTTTGATTCGTGAAGATATTTAAGATGGCCGCATATGGGTTGCAATCGACGAAACTACAGATACTCAAGGTCGTTGCATAGGCAACGTGATTATTGGTCGTCTATTTGAAGACAGATTAAGCAAATCCTTTTTATTGGCATGTGAAGAACTTTCTAAATGCAACCATCAAACATCAGCTTCTTAATGATGCTATGGGTGTTTTGTAGTCTAATGGAATTAAACATGAACAAGTTTTCTTGCTGCTCCTTTGTTCTTCACACGTCAATAAAAAGAATTTGCTTGGTTAAAGCAGCAGATGCTCTTATAGATTTACATCCCAAAATGATCCAAGTAACGTGCATAGAACATGGTATAAATAGATTAGTATCAAATGTGAAGAAAAATCTTTTCGAAAGCACCAAACGGGGTTAGCAAGGTGGGGCTTCGGACCAGGGATCCAATGTGTTTTCCAAATCATACTTAGCACGGGGACTAGATAGGGTAGACCGCAATATAAGTGATCCTCGCATTCTTGAGTTACTGGGACGGCGTTTATCATATCAGGTACATGTCGGTCAACTGTGTGAGGACTGTTTATGTCCATATCAATCACCCAGTATCCCGTCGATTCATTGACAATCACACCCGAATAATCATGGAATGTACGTTTTGAATGCTATATAGTCAGAATAGAAGAAAATATATATTAAAATATAGGAAAGTATATTTCAGATTTCACAAAAAATTGTGTATAGCTATGTATAACTAGCTTTCTTTTTGCAGCATTACAAGTGAGGACTGTTTAAAGAGAGTTGACACACAAATTTAGCTGCCTAGAAATACCAGTCGCGATAAATCAGATATAGAAAAGAGGTATAAGAATGACATTACAATAATAAATTCGTATTATTATTCCAATTAAATGTCCAATATACAGTAGAAACAGAACTTGGAACATTATCCAGATTAGCTAGCTACTTATCAATATTAACTACCAATGTTATCATGTTATAAATTGGCCAATGTTATAAATTGGAAATAAGGAACACATGTGACTTTATTAAAACAGTCTAGACCAGCGGTTCTCAAAGTGGGATCCGCGGTGCCCTAGGGCGGTGGTACGCAAACTATTTTCGCTTGCGACCCAATGTTTTGTGTAAAATTTTATCGCCACTCCTGAATAGAAAGTAAAGTTTTGAAAATTTATTTATATTGACTGCTATTTCACTGCTACCTGATACTTACACAAGAAAAGTCAATTTTACATGAAGTCGACACAAAAATATTCTTTATCTACTCCTGGGGATTGCGAAATTTCTCTCGATTTTAAAAATTATATCAAGTCATATCTCGCGAACGGAAGGGGCTATCAAAATGCAATTTGTATATTTACAACCAGCAGGTAAAACACTTTTGAATGTGAGCACTTTTGTGAATTTTCCATTCACTTGTTAAATAATGATTTTAAGGAAATACATTTTCCGCAGATTTCACGGCATAACATTTGAACGGCTTATCACAGAGACTTCTAGTTTTTACGAATCGATTCAGCATCCCAAAATTAGCCGAAAAACATATATGTTATATATAAACATATATGTTCACCTAGGAAGCTTTTAATTAAAAAATTTCATCGAGCCAGCAATCGATTCGCTGGAGGATTCTTACATTTTAATTCACTTATCGTGCAATTCTCAACCCATTTACACAAATTTATTCTTGAAAGATGTGTAAGGTATTCGACTAAATTATTCTGTAGGAAAAAATTGCAATAACTAAGAGAAAATGGATAAAAAGTATCCCCTGGACAGACGAGAGAAAGGAGTTACACCGGCAGAAGATAAGACAATACTGGGCAAAGATTAAAGCACAACAGTTGAACAAGAAATTTAAAGAGATATATCCCGACTTTCTTTTGCCGCCGGAGCCAATGCTGGCAAGTTGGGGTACATGGCTGACAGCAGTTGAATACTACACTCAACATCTTAATGAAATCAAAACAAATATTTATGAATTAGAAGACGAGGGTGCTAGTATTTAAAATAAAATAAATAAAACAAAAATATTAATAAGAAGCAATTATTGTTTTTTATCATACCAGATAAAGGCACTAGTAAATCTTTCAACATCATTGAATGACAACCTGAAGATTATTAATACAATAGAAAAAAAAATGGCTGAAGCAGCAGAAGGCCTCGTTGCTGACGGGGTTAAAGAAAAATTAAGTTATGTTTTGGAAAAATGTAAAGGATTTGATACCCTGAAAAAAATTAACAGCATGCTGGGCAGAAGATTAGAAGACGATCTAGACGTGCCCCACTTACTTGCAGAATTGTGCAAATTTAACTATGCTCCAGTGACATCCTGTGATGTTGAAAGATCATTCAGCCAGGACAAAGCATTATTTCGACCAAACAAAAAGAGTTTTAATTTTGAAAATGTGTTGTGTACTGCAATAATTTCAATAATGTGATTGAAACGGAAGACGAATAAAATTGTTCTAATTTATTTTTCACATTAAACTGTGTTTTCATTAAACTATACTTTAAAGTTATTATTATTTTTAACTCCATATTTTTTCCATATTCTAGATTGTATGGTCCATATTATATGTACATATTTTGTAATTTTTAATGCATATTTATCCGAGCCCTACTTATATTAAAGGTCTACCCTACAATGTGCAGTTAGTAGTTAGATTAAAGAATCCAAATTCGCTAGAATAAGCTATGTCATTTGTTAGAGAAGAAGAAAATTTTATTTTTTTTAGGACTGGTCAAAATTTTATGAGGAGATACTAAATCGTACAGATACCCTGAAATTCACAAACCAGAAGTACATTCACATATTTCTAAAATGTTAGACACCGGCATTATCGAAAATTCCAACTCACCCTGGTCAAGCCCTATTTGGATTGTTCCCAAAAAACTAGACGCATCCAGTAAAAGAAAATGGCGTATCGTAATAGATTATAGAAAACTAAATGAAAAAACCATAGATGACAAATTCCCTTTACCTAATATAACTGATATTCTAGACAAGTTAGGTAGAAGTCACTATTTTTACTACATTAGACCTAGCCAACGGTTTCCACCAAATTGAAATGACCCCCGGCGATATTTCAAAGACAACATTCTCAACAGACACTGGTCATTACGAATTTAAAAGTATGCCCTTTGGCCTAAAAAACGCACCAGCCACTTTTCTACGAGTAATGAATAACATAGTACGTGGACTCCAAAATGAGACATGTCGTATCGTTTATTTAGTTGACATTTATTAGATTACTTTCTCAACCTCTTTACAAGAACAAATTAATAGATTACGAGACTCAAATTTCAAAATCCAACTAGACTTCAGAAGTCAGAATTCCTAAAAAACGAAGTAGCTTACTTAGGACATAAAATATTTTTCCATTCCAAAAGAAATTAAATCATTTCTTGGCCTAGCAGGTTATTACCGCCGTTATATTAAAGATTTTGCTAAGATTTCCAAACCATAAACCACTTGTTAAAGTAGTTAAATTGGTAAAATGGTAAAAAAAAGATTCCCCACAATTTATAGAATCTTTCGAACACCTAAAAAACCTTTTAATCAATTCACCAATTCTGCAATATCCCGATTTCTCAAAACCCTTTGTTTTGACAACAGACGCTTCAAATATAGCCTTAGGTCCCGTTCTTTCTCAAGGTGAAGTACCAACTGATAAACCCGTAGCATATGCCTCTAGAATCCTTAATGAAACAGAATCAAAATACAGTACTATAGAAAAAGAATAATTCTCTATAGTTTGGGCTTGTAAATACTTTCGACCATACCTTTACGGAAGAAAATTTTTGATATACTCTGACCACAGAGTGGTCACGGAGATGTTTGCCCGGACCTCAAAGCGCTACAACAGATTGTATTCAGGATTTGCAGGACTATAATAAATGGAAACAATTGAGATTCAGCAGTGGCTTACACATAAAATTTCGTTTATCAGTTTTTGGTTTATATGAAGATTAATATTTTTATAGACTGGTACGTTTTCATTCTTCTTCTTCTGATGCCGTCTTCTCATTGAAGGTTGGCGATCACCTTTCTGAATGTGTCTCTGTCTCTTGCCACATGGAACAGTTCTTCAACATTAATTCCTGTCCACTCTCTTATATTACGGAGCCAGGATTTTTTGTTTCTTCCTATCCCCTTCTTCCCCTCTATTCTTCGCTGCATTATGTTTTGTAGCAGTATATATTTGTCGTTGCGCAGAATATGACCTATGATGTATGCTGTTTTACGTATCTTGATAATTTTGAATAGTTTCCTTTCATGTCCGTTGCGCCTTAGTTCTTCTTCGTTCGTTATTCTATGTGTCCAGGGTATCTTTAGCATGCGCCTATATGTCCACATCTCGAAAGCTTCAAGCTTTTTGATAGTTTGGGCTTTTAAGGTCCAGGTTTCCACCCCGTACAGTAACACTGACCACACATAACACTCCATGAACCCTAATCTAATTCGCAGGCACAAACTTCTATTTGTGAACATTGAAGAGTATGCAATAAATGTCTTTCGAGCCATTTCTATCCTGATCTTGATTTCTCCATCTGGATCTAGTAGCTATAGGTTAGGGAATGAAAGGATAGTGAAAGAGGTGTTCAATAGTTTAAGGAAGGAAGGTGTCGGAGGGATTAGACTAACAAAATGGGGAAATGAATGGAAACAAATGTATGAACGAGTAGGGTGGTTGAAAGAGGAGGTAGAAAGGATGAAAAGGGAAGGCGTAAAGTGAAAAATTGTTGGGTGAAAGAAGTAGGGAGAGCTCTATCTCCCTACTTCTTAGACAGATATGACAAAGCCGTATAGACGAAAGCAGGTACAATCGGGAGTACAACAAGGTACAAGTGTACGGCAGACTTCCTTTGTACCTAAGCAGAGGGTCCAGCGGTAGCCAAAATAGAATTGGTGCGGCAACGAAGAAAAGGGAAGAAGGTACTGGTTGAATGAAAGGGAGAATTTGTGTACCATATGCGGAGAGTGTACTGACAGGTGGGCACATTGGATGGAAGAGTGCAAAGGGCTAACATGGGAAGAAGGAAAGAAAAATAAATGTAAAGACTGGGAAGCGTGCATGGACGAGCCAGGTAGCGAGTGGCCCATAATGCGGGAAATTTTAGAGCGGAAGGGAGTGATTGTGGAAAGAGTTTAGGGAGGGAGAAAAGTTAGTGCGGGCGAAGAATTATTGTTTTTTTTTTGTTTCTTTAAAGTGTAGTTTTTTTTAAGTTTGAGAATTTGGGGTATTTTTGGGTCGGGTTATTAGTTATGTTCTGTTTTTTGTTCTTTTTTTTTATTGTTTCCTTGTGTTTTTTTTTGTTTTGTTTTTTTTGTTTTGATATGTTGTATTGTTAGTCTTATAGTAATTGTTGTAAATATGCCAATAAAAGTAATAATAATAATAAATAGTAGGTCATTAATGACTGTTCCAAGATATTTGTATTTTTGAACCCGCTGTACTTGATTTCCATTTAGTGGGATAACAGGGTAAATATGTATGAGGCGTTTTTACTTATTACCATCAATATCGTTTTTTTCTATGTTAATGGTAAGTCCTACTTCTTCGCACGCTTGGTAAACTCTCTCTAATAGTGTTTGTAGCTCTTCTCAACTTTCCGACATTATTGCAGTATCGTCCGCGAATCTAAGATTATTAATTAGTGCTCCTCCAATATTTACCCCTTCTCTGCTGTCCTCCATCGCCTTTCGAAACACAAACTGGGAGTACAAATTAAACAGTTGCGGGGACAGGACGCAGCCTTGTCGGACGCCTTTCTGGATTTTGATTTCGTCCGTCTCCATATCTTCAACCCGCACTATTGCCGTTTGGTTAAAGTATAACTTTTTTATTAATCGTATGTCGCTTTCATCCAGATTAATACTGTTTAGGTTCTCGATAAGCTTGTCGTGTTGGACTCTATCAAAGGTCTTTTGGAATTCGATAAAACAGACGAATACATTTTTATTGTACTCTCTACACTTCCTGTAGCATTACTTTTAGAGCGAACAGAGCCTCTCTAGTTCCTAATCCCTCTCTGAAACCAAACTGCATCTCATCCAATTGTTCTTCACATTTGCGGTATATTCTCTGTTGGATAATTTTTAAGAGGATTTTCAACGTGTTTCATCAGGCTGATCGTCCTATATTCGTCACATGACTTAGGATTGTTAGGATTGTTATTCATTAGCATTCTTCAATCTTGGCTATATTAATGCAAAGAAAAGCACAAGATTAATTCAAAAAAACATAAGAGGCTTTCGAATCTTATAACTTTGTTAATACTAGTTACGCCACTGTCATTAGATAAGCAATTCTCATTATGAATTATATGAGTACACGATCTTGTAATTATATTTTTCTATTTTGCGTCTATAATGGACTCATTACAGCACTTACATGCGTGCGGTAATGGCTCGCCGAGTGCTGTAATGTTTTTAGTTAGATAATTTATTCAAGGTTTGCACAGGAATTCAGAGCTGTTAGGGTCAAATTTTCGGCGAGATAGTTTTGAGGTTATGTGATGTGTGGAAATCGTGAATACACAAATTTAATTAATTAATGGTAATAAACGATATAACACATATTTATTTTAAATTCTTTTCAATGGTACAATTATTAAAAATATTTATAGTAACATTGGATTCTTGAGCAGTAAAACTCACACCAGGGACATTATATACAGTGCTACTATAGAAAGATTTTTAAACAGGATGGTTTTTATGCATTTAACAATAAAAATCAACATGCGGCGTATAAAGCATAAAAATGTGGAGAATTTTGTTGAAAATATAGCTGCAAACAGGGTATCCTTAATACAAAATAATGATTTTTAATTTTTTTTAAACTTTAAGGCTTTCCCAAAATCTAGAAAGTTAAAAAAAATCCTTAAAGACTTTAAGAAAGTGAACAACTACAAAAACAACAATATAGGACGACAAAAGAGAAAACCCTTTGTCACCCTTTCTCTTTTATCATCCTGCACCAACAGTTCCAAAGCCGCTAAAGCTTTACAACGTTTAAACTAAATAAAAAAAAAACAAAGTAAAAGGTAAATGAAATATAATTAAAAGCTGAGGGAAAGATAAATCAGACTGTGTTAATGAAACTTTAATTACGTTAATTTTAATAAGGCTGTGATGATAGGAGTTAAAAACTTAGTGATCTCGTTCAAGACGGTCAGCTTAGGGTTTAGACAGGCTTTGTAGATTGTCAAGTGCCTCTAGGTCAGGGGTCGGCAAACTCTATAAGCGTAGGAGCCAATTTTAGTTTTTAATGATTTTAAGCTTGATCAAGAGCCACAGATGATTTTTAAGAATCATACTTTTGTATTTTCTTTAGTATTTTTTTAATTAAATATGTGGTTAAAAAAATATTTTTATTTCTTTGAAAAATAAACTTTATTTAAATAGAAAACATAGATAGGTTATAGACATAAGTAGATTATAGTTATATATATATATATATATATATATATATATATATATATATATATATATATATATATATATATATATATATATATACGTGGATAGTTTTATTAATGACTAGATAATTAAACAAATACCATAGTATATTTTCAACCAAGAAAATATATATACTTTTAATGAGGGTGTAGTCAAAGCTTTAAGAGAGATGTTATATTTCCTATTCCGTTTATGATGTGTGCTGGAAACAGGTGGAATTTCCTGCAGTTTAACAGGAAGGATTTTCTGTTTTCCATAGAAGCTAACTTGGTGTTGATTTTGACCCATCTTTTTAACAGTGCCACTGTGGTGATTCCAAATTGGTGTTCCATGAAGCTTTGACTACACCCTCATTAAACGTATATATATTTTCTTGGTTGAAAATATACTATGGTATTTATATATATATATATATATATATATATATATATATATATATATATATATATATATATATATATATATGTTTTCTATGTAAATAAAGTTTTTTCAAAGAAATAAAAATATTTTTTTAACCAAATATTTAATTAAAAAAATACTAAAGAAAATACAAAAGTATGATTCTTTTAAAAAAATCATCTGTGGCTCTTGATCAAGCTTAAAATCATTAAAAACAAAAATTGGCTCTTTAGAAAATGATTGCTCACATATATAAGTAGATCCGAAAACAAAAATTAAATTTTAAATAAAAATAAAAAATTTTTAATTCGTTGTATGAGTCCGGAAGGTTATTCCAAGTATCGTAAATTACACTATCTATTTTCAACAGAAAGTTTCTCAAATTTAGATCTCCACAAATCCTTGTTTTGTAAATCAATCAATTGCATTTTAAACATACCTTGCTCAAGACTGAACGGAGAAAATATGAAATTTTTCCGATCTGTATTAAGAGGATCGGTAATGAAACCCAACATCGCTTTATGATTTCTAAATTCGTCGAATCTGCTTTGAATAGATTTTTGCATATTAATAATGACTGTATGAAAATTATCGGTGTCAATCACAACATCATTTTCTTGGCGGTACTGATAAGTTTTGAAAATGAGTTAACGTTCCTCTTTGTAATTCATCACCTAAAAAACTGAGTTTGTTTTCAAATGAAATAATTTCTTGAAGCATATAAAAAGCAATATTTGCTTTACCCCGTAATTTGGGATTCAGGTGATTTAGTTGTGTTAGCAACCACTGATCGTCTTCTTATTCTGGATAATTAATTCCCTTGTACTCAAAGAATGCTTTAATTTCATTAAAGCAAGATGCAAAACGTGATAACATATTTCCTCTTGAAAGCCTTCGGACCCTGTTGAGCAGGAGAAGGTCTGAATATTCACTCTCCATTTCACTCAAAAACTTTTTAAATTGGCGATGATTAAGTGCCTTTCCGATAATATTATTGCTGACCTTGACTACCAAATCCATAACTTCACCAATATCTTTTGAGAATGTTGTGCACAAAGTGCTTCCTGGTGAATTAAGCAATGGAAAGATAACACGCCATGATCAATGTTTTCTATTAAAATTGTTACAAATCCTTTTTTATTGCCCACCATACTTTTAGCTCCATCTGTTGCAATTGAAACAATTTTAGTAAGTGGGATTTCATTTTTCTCCAGACATTCGGTAACTGCATTTGCAATATCTTCTCCTCGAGTTTGACCCTTGAGTGGCAATAATCCCAGAATCCCGAGTTCTTCTTTGGGACCATCTGATAAAATATAGCAAGCAAGGAGGGCAACTTGCGCAGTGCCCTTTAAGTCACAAGACTCAACGACCGCTATTGATATGACTGATGCTAATTTAGCGCCCTCAATTTGTTGTTGGCATACTTTTATTGACATTTTTGTTTGCCCTGTCTGTTACAGTTTTGGCAGAAAATGGTAAGCTTTTGATTTTATTCATTAACTCTGCTTTATTGTTAAAATTATGAAAAAATGTGTCTGTCTGCAATTATAACAACTTTTTATGTACTCACCATCAGTGAATGGTTTTCCGTTTTTTACGATTTCATGACTCACGACAATGCTTGCCAATTTGCAGACTGCATCAACGATTTAATCCATTCAGTTTGGAATTCACGATGTCTATCGGCAAGTTTTATTTGTTTTTTCTTCGAAGCCTTTAGAGGAATTTAGAATTTCTAATCCCAAAAAAAGTAAAATTTTTTTTACATACTTTTTTTTTTAATTTCAATTTATTTTAAAAGAGCCATAAGTAGGCACCAAAAGAGCCACTGTGGCTCGCGAGCCATTGTTTGCCGACCCCTGCTCTAGGTGATTGAGCTTACAGGATTTGTGGTGCACATGTATGAGTTTGGCGTTGTCGATGGAAGAGCTAAGCCCTGTAAGGAGGAGGTGGTCTGCTAAAGCGGAGTTGGAAGAGAAGTTGGCGGAGTTGAAATGCCTGAATTCTTATGTTTGTGGAACTGGTTAAGATGTTCTTTTATACGTATTGATACAGCCCAACGTTTTTTCTTATTTTGAGGAAATCGTATGATGAATAGACAGCACATTACTTGTAAGATTTTTTCTGTTTTTGTTTTATAAATTCCAATTTATTTGTATTTGTCAGATTTCGTTTTTTATTTTTTTAAGAAAATCTGATGAGGATTATACTGATGATTTAGCTGTAAGGTTTTTTCTCTTATTTTTTATCGAGTTAGTTGCGTTCGCGTCTACTATCTGTCACGTTGAAAATGTCAAGAACTGTTTTCAACAAAAACACGAATATTTATTGAACCAGGCAACGTAGAAGCTTCCTTTTTTGCTTTCCGACCTTAGCTAAGCCGTGCCAAGGACGATTAACAACAGTTACTCCAGGTAAAAGTTTGCAAAAATATTTTCAACAAAAACACGAATATTTATTGAACCAGACAACGAGGAAGCCTCATTTTTGCTTTCGGACCTTAGCTAAGGTAAAAAGTCTAGACTCCATAACACTAAGTTTCAATAGACCCGCATTCTCCACAAATTTCCTACTGTTGCTATCAAATTGCAAATGTGGGGCACTAGAAGAACATCCAGGTAAGTTGATATTTGCTCGCTCAGACCCAAGCATTTTAGATATTTCAATCTTCTTTTTTAACGAAGCGTCAACATACCCCTCCGCAACAGCAGTAGACTTCCATCCACCACGATTTTTTATTGTCAACAAATCACCACCATGGTTGGACAAATGTGTCTCACTACTTCTTCGGAAACAATGTCCAGTATAAAGATCAGAGTTTGGTAATTTGAGAAATGCCTCAATGTCTTTTGATATTCTCCCCATATTAATAACAATTGGACTATTAATACAATGACCGTTATGAAAAGTTAAGAAAAATCTCTTATGCGTAACATTATTAGAACGTAAGTTAGCATATTTTTTAATTAAGTCAATCCAACGAGGATCTGTTATATCTGTTATATGTTTTTTGTTTTAGATACAGACACAATGATGGAATCGGATCAGAATACATGTCATTGACAGACATATCCGTTAATTATAAGCCATTATCAAGACGATCTAAAATGAATACCGTTACATACAAAGCTGCGATATGCATACAAATTTACCCACCCTCATAGCCAGATAAGACTTATCATCCCGTCCCTTATAAATCTATGAATATCTTCTTCTAAAATCCTCGACTTTTTAGGTTCATAGCCCTGAGATATCCGTTTCAATAAGGCCTGCAATTTACAATATTTGGATATATCTACATCCTTATGTATGATAAACAAGACCTTAACATAGAATATATCGTCCAAAAACTTGATGGTATATACACTTCTTACGTTGTAATTCGAAGTAAGCAAGTATTTTTTTTTCCGAACAACTGTAACTTTATTTAGATTACACCACTCCTTAAATTTCCAGAATTCTTTTTCATATCTTGCTCGCGATTTATCTGGCAACAATTTATTCACTGTATTTGCAGCTATTTCTTTCAAATCTGTTGGAGTGCAAGATATTTTTTCACCCATTTTAATTATAACCTTTAAATTAATTTCAAGTGTCAATTATCAGTGTAACCGAACCAACCAACCACCATAAATTTTTATGAACATGTATGGGGGGGCTATTTTTTTATTTAGATATGGCATAAAATGGCATAAAAGAGCGCAAAATAGAATAAATACTATAAATAACTCGTTCGTAAGGCGTTTTTCAGCACTTGTCCATCAGAAAACTCCTCGCTACGCTCGTCGTTTCGTCCAAACCTGGACGCGTGCTGTAAAATCGCGCTGACTGAACTCGTCCTTTAATTACAATATACTAATCGAGTAAGGCACCTTCCCTGAACTCAAAAAGGGAAAAACTCAAGATTTCTTGAAAATTAAGAAAAATTGTGTAAAAATGCGGTTTACGTATTGATTTTTTCCCGGTGAATTGAACAAAAAATTAGGATTTTTTAGACGAGCTTTACAAAGTTCCGCCCCCGAAGGGGGCGGCTGTAGGTGCGTTTAAAATTTTTCACTTTTTCTTCAAAAAAATCCGTTCCTCTTGCGCGTCGAAACGGGAAATTGTCGTTTTCTGTTGTAAAACTGAACAGACCTTCGACCTGTGTCGGTCTGCCGCTCGCAAGTCCCACACGGCGTCCTCCAGGTGCCAAAAAACAGGAGATCGTTTCTAGCACCTTTGAGGAGCAAGTTTGGTAAGCGGCTCGATTTTGTTACTCCGTCCTCTTGCCGTGTCGATTTGACGTTTTTTGACGTCACGCGGAAAAGTACGCTACCGTCGGTTCACCCGGTGCGGCGGAAAATGTAAGAGAAAAAAAAAAACCGTTTGTTCGATCACATCTGTGTACGCCGTTCTCTTGATTGAAGAGCGCCGCGTCTCCAAACCGGTTCGTTCGATGCGAGATGTTTACCCGCAACAGGCAGTGGAAGAATCTGGTTCCTTCGTCATGCTATTCCCGGTCTGGGTCAATTTTAACACAAAAATCGGTAAAACGCGCTGATTTTTTCACCTAATTTGCGGGGATCCCTCTCCTGGGATACCCAACAGTCGGATCGGGACCGGACCGGCATCAATTGATTCGGCATAGTGTCTTTTCGGACATCGCATCGGACATCGGGATTCGCTAAATTAAATAACAGGGCGTCGCGGTGGCGGTTTCTAAATAGAGAACGAAAGGGTCTATAAGGCGATAGGAACGACGTACCCCTTTATCGCATTTGGGGGTCTCGACGCCCGTCCAAACTCGAAACGAATTTTTCAAAATTGAGCAAATTGAAACCTTCAATATTCGGTGAAATGCTTTAGAATTGTATTGCTCTTTTCAGGGATTATAGCCCCACGTGTCTACTTTCGAACGACACCTCTCTCGGCGCATTACACCTCCGGGGACGTTCCGCAGACCCCAATTCGCAAAGTCACTTTTTTTTCACCTCTTCAAACGGCAGCGCGAAAAAGAAAATTTACATTTCCTCTCCGACAAGTGCATGCCCGGTGAAAAGGCCAACAGTATGGCGTTTGAATTTCTCAAATCCATCAACGGATTCGCACTCCAGGTCAAAAAAACTACGACCATTGCTTGCCGATGAATCGCCTATTTACATTTACAGCTGATCATTTTGACACTATTTTCGCTCAGGTTATGTGCAAATGTCATTGTTGAAGTTTATCCGTTTATGATTATTCGTGTGCTTGTGAGAAGATAAAATAAAAAAAAAGAATTTAAATCAAAATTCTTATTTTTCGCTCATTGTTAGGTTGAAATTCAAATCAAATTCAAAGAGATCTTGAAATCTCTAAATTGCAGATTTCGGCCACTCTGGCTCTTGATTAGCAACACATAGCAATGTCAAAATTCGCAATTTTTCACAAATTTCTACAAGAAAACGAAGATTTTACACTTTTCTTTTAGCAGATTCTTAAAATTCAGACCATTTTACATCAGAAACAGTTGCATCCGGTCACATTAGAATTATAAAATTTATTTCATAAGCAGCAATATTTACGAGTTTTTTTAGGAATAATTGGAGCTTTTAAATTGAATTTAGATCCGAACGGTATATCACGCGTCTTCCTCGGATGTATAGCAACAGAGTTATTGGCGAAAAACTGTCAGTTTTACCATTTCACTGCGGAAGAAACAGCCATTTCAATATTTATCGGCATTTTCGATTCAAATTCGAATACAACTCATCAAGTTCTATTAAAATATGTTGCATGAATTTTCTGCGGATGACCGTGCAGACGTGGCCGACGTTTGAAATCTCCCTCCAACTGTTTACTTGATTTTCAAACATTTGCGTTTTTCATTTCTCTACATTTTTAATAAATTCCTCTAGCATGAATGGATAGAGTAAACTTTCTTCTACCAGCGGAGCAAATTTTATCATTCCTTTGCAAACCGTTTTACCAGGATTTTTTTTAAATGCAATTCATTTGCCAGAATTCGAGGTGACTAGCAACGGTTGCATAATTAACTCGTCCCCACAGAAGTTTCCTTTCATTTTCTGTGGTGAATGGTGTCCGAGAAAATTTTATTTTTAAGATGGAAAATTCTACATTAGAAACTATTAGAAACAATATTCCAGCAAATTCACACTTTTACGTTAGTAAAAGTAAGCTCGGCCATATTTTGTTAGAGTTTTTACTGATTTTATAAAAAAAAAACTATTGTTTTACAAATTTCTGATTTTAGATTCTTGATTCGGCTAATTTTGCATGGAGTACGATGTAAGTTTTTGGGTCATCGAGAATTACGAGTTTTCTACAAGAATAGTTAAAAATTACGCATTTAATTTGGAATCTAAAGGTGCATTTCTCAACTTCATCTCGTGTATAACAAAAAGAGTTATTGTTGAATAACGGTCAGTTCTACCACTTGACGGCTGAAGGAAAAGCCATATCGAAATTTATCCTGATATTCTTTTTAAAATCTAATAGTGCTCACTATTGAAATGTGCTGCATGCAAACTATTTTCGGCTGATAGCCACGACATGACGAGCGTTTAAAAATGTCATCTACTTTTCTGCTTCTTCTTCGAAAAACCTTTTGTCTCATTTCATTGGGTTTGCATGAAATAATTTTAACACAGATCCATAAAGCGCACTTTCTTTTAACAAACGCAAAGTTTTATATAGTTTACATAAGTTTTATATAGATTGTACATGTATCTATTGAAATTGACATATTTGTGGTCGATAGGATTTTTTTTAATAAAGAAATACTTGCAAATATATTTTTTGTCCAACTTTCCGGTGTCTAAGAAACATGCATTTAGCGCTATTTGATAGACATTGATTAGATTTTTCATCTAAAAGTTGTGCCATTTTCATTTTTCCATAGTGAACCGTTTTGGCGGAAGAGCCAATTTAAACCCAAGTAAATTGAAAAACGAAATTCAGAGACGGGGTACCCTTGGATAAATTTTTGGATTTTATATTTTTTACTTTTGCGACTAAACCGAAGGTTTTTACAAAATTTGCTAAAAATACTTTTTTGTAGACATCGACACCTTACATACGGATATCCCGGTTATAATTTTCTAGCTTGAGGCGTTCACGAGATATTTGCAAGGAAGCTTTGAAGAAAAAATCATTCCTCACGACGTCCCCATTGGAGTGGGAGCGTTCAAATTTTGTCGAATGATACTTCTGGTGCATACGCACATTCAGTAAAAGTTTCATTGAAAACCCTCAAAATGTTGATACATTTTTTCGCAATTTTTGAATATTTTGAAATTTTCGTGTTCGTTTTTATCGTGTTCGGTTGTAATTCGTGATTGGCATGTCTGGATTTGTTTAAAAAATTATTTTAGTAAGTTCCACACAACGTGGAACAATAAAATTCACACATTTGTAGAGAATTAGTCAGTCTATGATATCCCACAGTTGATTTTGCAAAATATTTTAACTGGCGGCGGTCGCCCCCAAACTCAAAGTCGCACACGAGGTTAGACATTCAAATAACTATAGTTTGAAAACTTGGACAGTTGTATTCAAAATTCCTTCAGTTCGGTGTAGCTTATAGATTTTTCTATTGAAATTTATATTTTGGTATTTTCGTGGCCGACAGCCTTGACACAGAATATTTTTTTCTGACCAAGACCACATACGTATGTGGTCTTGATATATCTGGTCTAGATATATCTGATCAGGACCAGAACTCATATGTGGTTTTGATATATCTCGTCTTGATTTATCTGGTCTTGATTCACCTGATCAAGACCACATAAGCGCGGAAGCGCGTATGTGGTCTTGATTTATCTGATGAAGACCAAGACGCGCGGCAGCGCGAGCTCTCGATTCAATATAGGTCAATGTAAAAAGAATCGTTGGTTTAACCCTGGTTAGGTTAGGTTGCCCGCCGCGAAGCGGACAGATAAATCAAGACAACATACGCGCGGCAGCGCGAGCTTTCGAAACAATATAGGTCAATGTGAAAAAGGACCGTTGGTTTAACCCCGATTGGATTAGATTGGCTGCCGCGGAGCGGACTGATAAATAAAGACAACATACGCGCGGCAGCGCGAACTCTCGATCCAATATAGGACAGTGTTGCAAGGACCGTTGGTTTAACCCCGGTTAGATTAGGTTGCCCGCCCCCGAAGCGGACAGATAAATCAAGACAACATACGCGCTGCAGCGCGAGCTTTCGAATCAATATAGGTCAATGTGAAAAAGGACAGTTGGTTTAACTCCGGTTAGATTAGGTTGCCCGCCGCGGAGCGGACTGATAAGACCCTCAAACTCGGACATAACAAAAATTAATAAAGTCAAATAACTATAAATTCAAAACTGCAACATATATATTGAAATTTCTTTCAGATCTATATAGATTATAGATTTTTCTATTGAAATTGACGTTTTGGTATCTTTGTGGTCGATAGCCTTGACACAGGATTGTTTTTAACAAAGAAATGTTTATTGAAAACTTGCAAATATATTTTTTTGTCCAACTCTTCAAAGTCTACCAGACAAGCATTTACAGCTTGATCTAAAATAAGCTAAAGTGGCGAAGTCTGTTAGCCTCACTTAGGTTGGGATGCATACCGCAAAGCGAAAAAAAAAACTACAAGCGGTAGCGCGACCCAAGAAATCAAAAATAAGATAAAGCTGTAAAGCTGAATGTTGGTTTAACCTAGGTTAGGCTATTATGTTACATGTCGCAAAGTGCCCTATAAATCCAGACCACAAACGCATCCCTCGAAGTCAAACCGGAACTGATACTAATAGATTGAAATAGCAACAACTCGAAAACGTAATAGATGTGATAAAAACTCTTTCAGATCTATTAATCATAGATATTTCTATTGAAGCAATTTGACCATTTTGGAATTTTCATGGCCGATAACCTTGACACTGGATTTTTTAAATAAAGAAATACATGAAAATTAAGTTGACATTAACGTGAGTTGAGTAATTTATTGGTTATTATTTTTTTCGTGAAACTTTTAGTAACATAACTTTGCTAAGTGTTGCTAATTGTCTAAAAGCAAACTTACTTTAATTGGAGGAGTGATATTGGAAATCAAGAGCTTCATACAAGGAGGTTACTATATATTATGTAGTGACGTTGGTAACTAAGGCTAACAACTTTGACGAAAAAAAATATAGGCAGACACGCACTGCCGACTGAAGTGAAAACTTTGGTATGAGTGTGTTTTTTCAAATGTTTTCGAGTTTCAATTGTTTTTTAAACCACAGTCTATTGCAAATGCCACAAGCATGCCCGAAATCATTTTTACAAAAATCTTTATTAATTTGTCGATTTTGCACTGTAATTTTGTTGAAAAGAAAAATATATTCGTAAGGGAATTTTATGTATGTTTTGCGTATTATTTTGAAGATCACGTGGAAGAATATTTTGAGTATTTGGTAAATAGTTTGTTATTATTGGTTCATGTAATTGTGGAACATAATTAACTTGTGAAAAAGTATGATTGTCAATGTCATCATCATAATCTGATTGTTAATCTGGAATGTATGATTCATTTAGTGTTGATAGGTCAGCAGTATGAATTGGTGGGATATATGGCATATTTCTTGTTGATGAGTTTGCAATTTGGCAGTTATGGAAATTTTAAAATTAAAAACATGCCTTACAACTGCTTTTGAGGATTTATCAGTATGTAATTAATGAAATTTGGTACATAGTTTAGTATTGGTTAGTATTGGTTTATGTAATTCATGAACATAATTTACTTGTGAAGGAGTATGGCTGTTAATGTTATCATCATAATATGAATTTGAATCTGGAATGTTTGGTTGATTCTGTGGTGATAGGTCTGCAGAATGAATTGGTGGATATATGGCACATTTCTTGTTGATGGTCCTGCAATTTGTGAGTTTTTGTTTGCTTTTGAAGATTTATCTGTATGTAAATTAATCAAATTAGTAATAGCTCTTTTCTTGTCTCTTTACCGCTGACTGTTTTGTTTCGAATATTCTTTACGACGTTTAATTTTTTTTCTGCTTCTCAGCTGTGATTGTTCGATGTTTAGAGGTTTTTTTTCTTATTCTTATCTCTATATCGCTGACTATTAATTTTATTTTGGAGTTTCTTTCTTTCATTATATGCATAAATTTCATTTTGACTCGTGCCATCATCACTGAAATCCGCTCCTTCATCATCGCCCTGTCTTTTTCTTGTACCACCGTTTGAAGAAATGTTAAATTTTTTCACATAGGATGAAGGATCTAGCCAATATAGGAAATGGATATTTAGAAACACTAATTAAGTATATAAAAATAGTTTTTTATAAAGTTGTAATGGTGAAATTGATTATGAATTCTTTCAATTCCAGCAAAAGTACTTACTCTTGTGTGCACACTGATTCTACGGGTTGATATTTCCTTAGAAGCGCTGCGTTTTGTCAATACTGCCAAAAACTTTGACTATTAAGTTTGACGTTCAGAGCCATCTTTAAATATATGCGTATAGATGTGTTCTTTTGAACACATCTATACCTTAGAACATATACTTATGGAACAGGAATACAAATCATAAAATTGTGTCCAAGAAGTGAGATGCAAGGTGTCATTCTATTTCTTTGGTTCGAAATGCTCATGCGCGGCCTACACGTATTTTTGGATGTTGTTTACAGTTGCCATCTTGTTAGATACATGTTATTAATCCAGTTTATTAAGAGTTTATTACTTATTTTTCGATAATATCAATATCGCTAATCAACAAAATGGGTGTATATTGCTGGCAATGCGGCATTCGTAATAAAACCGTTTCGTACCACCGCGGTGGTATATCTATATCGGTGGTATTCCTGGTACTATATGTCAGTTACTGTATACAAAGTGCTTTACCATGGAAAAGTTATAATTGATGACTGCATCCTTCTCATAGGACAAATGTCAGAAGAGGCTCAAGAGGCAAGAAACAAAGATGTTAGGCACTATCGATTGAAATACACACGAAAAACATCTCGCGTTCACACCAATCAAGACCTGCTACATAGGCTTTTGATTTCATCGGATCCATATATTTGTAGCTTAAGAAAGTAAAAACTAAACGGGGAATTTTAACACCCGATGTATTACAACTTTTAAAAGATCCTGAAATGAACAGCTATGATTCTGATATTGAATAAAATGTAATTTATTTGAAAGAAGACTTCAACATGTTTTATTTTTTAACTATTTCTTTGTGTGTATGACTGACTATGTTGTACCAGAAAGTTAAATATTTTTTACAAATCAAATAAGAAATGGCTTAGTCATTAAACAAGAAACTTCAGTACAAAATTTGGTTTGGTTACCTTTTGTAGTTAAGGAGTTAGGGAATTAAGTGCAGTCAAACAGTGAAAATCTGACACTGTGCACCGGTAAGAAAATATAATTTTATTGATAAATGGTTGCAATATTGCCTTTTGTAGAATCGAGGACAAGGATCTTAAAGCCACCAGCTTCCTGTGTTCGTTTGTGTTTTGTTTTCTGTGTTTTTTTAATAAAGATATTAAATTCGGTAATTTTAAAACATTATTAATGTGAAGAAAGGAAATAAAAGAAAGAATATTTGTACCGATACAATCGGTGCTGATACCCAAATTGATGCACTTACTCAAGCTGCTGAGACAGCAGTTAATGTTGCATCTACATCCATTGAAAGTAACTATTTATTTTATGTAATCTTTTTCATCAAAATATTATAAAAATAACGAAGAACGAAAGATGTATATTTCAGACTGATTGATCCCGCTGTCTTGATAATAGTACTTTAACGGTGGATTTCACAAAGAATGAAATATAACCCTATATTAAATTGTTATTAATGATGGCTAATTATGGTGATAACAACTGTAACTAGGGTGATAACAATTTAACTTTGGCTTTATATTTTAATCATCTTTTGTGAAATCCACTCTTATTGATTTACATATATTATATGAATAGTTAGAAGATATTATGGGATCTCGATATGTCAGTGATATCGGCAGTCCACACTTGAGAACACCTCGAAGTGCAAAAAGAGTGATATCTCTAACAAAACGATTTATTTCTCAACATGTAAGGACTATTAAAACTTTGCAATAGTCACAGAACAGATTACAAACACGTGTAAGAAGCTTAAAAGATTTACTGAGTTGAAATGGAAGAATTTGGTTTCTGAAAGTACATTTGAAAATTTGATGGTATGTTTAAATTAACAATATTATAATTATTATGAATTTAATTGTAATGGCTAGTTGAATTTTTTGATATTTTAGTGTCTTAAACTACTGTAATTTTGCATGTTAATAAATACATAACTGAATTGAAGAGTTTATAAGATTAAAAAAAAATAGATACTTTTCTTAATACTTAGGCAGGCAGCCCTGACATTATGCATGATATTTTGAAGAGCAAATATGTAACTTATAGAATAACTAAACCATATGCTCCTTGGCTTATGGATACTTTACGAGCAGCTAAAAGAGATAGGGACAGGGCTATGAATAAGTTTAAGAGAACTATAGACCTCTTTGATTGGTCACAATACAAAGTTTTGAGAAATGGTTTCACACTGGCAATAAGGATAGAGAAAAAAGCTTTTTGTCAGAATTCTTTCCAAAATAAGAAACCTAAAGACTTTTGGGCTGACTTAAAACGACTAAATTTTAGTAATAAAGTTCGAGAACAATTAGTGTTACCACCAAACTTGTCAGACCCTAATGCTATATATGATCATTTTATTAATGATTTTTCAAAAGTAACACCTAATCAGAATCAAATACATTTTTACAGCAATAATAAAAAACATCAAAATAGTTTCAATTTTAAAAGAGTAAATACCTGCAGGATAGAATGCAATTAGTGTGTTATAATAAAGAAAACTCTGGTTTTTTAAATGTTACTACTGGTATCCCACAGGGCTCAATATTGGGCCCAAGATTATTTACATTCTATAACTTGAATTTTCCATTAGCCTATCTTTCTTGTAGTAGTCATTTCTATGCTGATGATACTCAAATGTATATATCCTTTTATCCAGACGAATCTTCACAAGCAGTCACCGCCATAAACTTTGATTTAATAAATGTTTTGGAATTGAGTAATGATCATTGTTTAAAATTAAATTATTACAAATCAGTTGCCATGGTATTTGGAGAAAAATTGGAAAAACAACGATTTATTCAGCAATATAGTCATCATATTAATGTTCAAGGCCACTATATTCATTTTAGTTCTGTGGTGAAAAATTTAGGTCTTTACATTGACAATAATCTAAGGTTTTCAACTCATGTTAACAAATCTATTCAAAAAGCAAATTCTAGTTTAAAGCTATTTATCAAAATAGACATGTGCTTAACACAAATGTTAAATCAATATTATGTGATGCACTTGTACTATCACACTTTAATTACTGTGATGCCGTTTATGGACCATGATTAACCGAGACAGATTCAAAACGTATTCAAAAGTCCAAAATTCTTGCTTGCGTTTCATATTTGGCATACAAAGATATGATCGTATCACGTATAAAATTAAAGGTAACAGTTGGTTAAGCATGGGGCAAAGACGTTTTATATACACGATTTGCCACTACCACGCAATAATAAATTTCCCAAATACCTCTACAAGAAAATAAAATTTCGTACAGATGTGCATAACATTAATATTAGGTTTAAGGGTAAGCTTACAATACCACAGTATAAAACACAATTATTTCAGCGCTCTTTCTCGTATAGCATTGCTAATATGTTATATATATGTTGCAATAAATTTTCTAATAATTTTCTTAGTTTGTCCGGACCTAGCTTTAAGAAACTCATTTATAAGAATTGTGTGAGTAACTAATTGTAAATGGTTAATTCATCATATTCAGGAAAGTTGTAGTAATTATTTGGCTTGGTTAGCATTTTCTCTGTCACAAACTTTCATATGCTATTATTTTCATTATTTTGGCTATTTTTAGTTTAATTATTTGGATTAGTTGAACAGACGTTTTGTCTACTATTATTATAGGCAAGGCGAACTGAACCTTGCCCAATGGATTGCATGTTTTATTGATATTTTTTGTTTATTACGAATAAAGGCCTTTATTATTATTATTATAAACTTAATAAAGTTGGAACACGGCCAGAATAAATAAATATATTCAACCTTTCTGGAGCTCCATAACACTATGAGTCTTTTTTAGACTACCAAAATCAAATCTCATGTGAAATTTGTCAGTTATTTTATAGCTCTCAGTCAGATCATGTATCAACAAGGTATCGGAATGACATGATCTTAAAAAACAATGTTATTTTTCTGGTTTTTGTTGAGTGCCACAAAAGTGGCCTGAAAGCTAAAAAATAACTGACAAATTTCACTTGAGATTTGTTTTTGGTAGTCGTAAAAAGGCTCATTAGTGTTATAGAGCTCTGGAAAGGTTGAATATATCTATATATTCAGGCTGTGTTCCGACTTTATTAAGTTTACGGTTGATTTATTTTTATTTTGTAAAAGTTGCAATATATATTAACTAAATTTGTAATAAAAAAAGTTGTAATGTAATATTAAATAAAATAAGAGTAGTAGTTTTCTTGTTACAGTGTCAAGTTGTATTGTTATTAAATCGTACTATACTAGTACTTATACTAATAAAAAAAATGCTTTAATTTAATTATCTTTTGATAAATCTCTTATTTTTTATGTAAACTTAAATATTTTTCTTTTAAAAAATAAACTCTTTTTTAACTTTTTAAAATTTTTCTTTAATATATTTAACAGTTTTTTTTAACAGTTACAATTACAAACATTTTTGTAAACAGTTACATTTTTAACAGTTACAAATTATAGAACTAAATAATACACCACCTAATAAATAAAAAGCACCTTATGTTATAAAAATTGTATAAGTAACAATAAAAATATTTCAAAATTAGAGTTCAACCATATTTATGGTTAAAATTAAAGTTAGAAAATAAATGTTTATTTCATTTGGAGCATGCGCATAGCGAACAAAAGAAATGTTATATCTTTCCTTGTCGCACAGATGTTGGACACAGTTTCGGTACACGTAAGTTATACGGTATTCCTATTCCATTAGTATAAGTTCTATGATCTATACATGTGTTACATCATATATGTGTTCTTTTGAACACATCTATTCGCTCCGTGCACAACCGCGCTTAGCGCCACCCATGGCCAAAAAGACAACATCGTGTATAAAAACCAGGCAAAAACAAAAAAAAATAATATAATATACGTTATTTGACAGCAAAAAAAATATAGGTTATGTATAGGTTTTGTAATACGTCAATTCTGTAATAAGATACTACCGGAATAATAATTATAAATTAAATTCATAATGGATGAAATTATTAAAACTGGCTTTAATAATAAACATACACATAAATTTTTAAAAATAAACAAAAAATTGGGAATGGTGTAAAACTAAGTGAAATTAAGGTTGTTGATGTTGAAGAGTTTAGAATTAAAAATCAAGAAACTACAATTAAATGTAAGGTTTTTCGGCAAACTAATGTTACTGAAGCTCCATATAAAGTACAATTGCAACTAAGTTGAGATTATTTATTAAATAAATAATGTCGTAAGATATTATGAAGCTTTAATTATAATCTACTATTTTCTTAGTTGAATGATAAACGATACGTTATTGAAAGTGCATGACACATACGTTTCTCAAGCATGCAGAAAATGTAAACATATGTATGCACTGATTGATTTTATTAACAAGGACACTATTGAATCGAAGACTTCGGACGAGCAAAATGTCAGTATATTACAAAATACATGTCAATATAACTATACGTGAAGTTCTTAAAAGTGTCACCTTTGGCGCTGGTTCTGTTGCGCTCGGAGCGAATACGCATATAAGCACATGCGTATACATTTTTGAATAATAGAAATTTTCTATAGAGCGTAGCTAATGATGACGATGACGCAAATCTATGAGTTTACCCTCTTTCAAAAACTCGTTCAGCGCGGCTAAAGAAGTTTTCACTTCAAAAGACTTAGGCGAAACAGCTGACTTTTTTTGACTTGGTTATGTTATTTGTCTAGACTAGACAACAACGTCAATTCTACAATTGGTGAGATTATGTCTGAGTATGTTGGTAACTCAACAACACATGTTACCAACTTGATAAAAACAATATATGTTGGTGATGTTGAACGTCAAAGTTGACAACATCAATGCATAGAACTTATACTAATGGAATAGGAATACCGTATAACTTACGTGTAGCGAAACTGTGTCCAACATCTGTGCGACAAGGAAAGATATAACATTTCTTTTGTTCGCTATGCGCATGCTCCAAATGAAATAAACATTTATTTTCTAACTTTAATTTTAACCATAAATATGGTTGAACTCTAATTGAAATATTTTTATTGCTACTTATACAATTTTTATAACATTAGGTGCTTTTTATTTAGGTGGTGTATTATTTAGTTCTATAATTTGAAACTGTTAAAAATATATTAAAGAAAAATTTAAAAAATTAAAAAAATGTTTACTTTTTTAAAGAAAAATATTTAAGTTTACATAAAATATAAGAGAATTATCAAAAGATAATTAAATTTAAGCATTTTTTTGTATTAGTATAAGTACTAGTATAGTACGATTTAATAACAATACAACTTGACACTGTAACAAGAAAACTACTACTCTTATTTTATTTAATATTACATTACAACTTTTTTTATTACAAATTTAGTTAATATATTTTGCAACTTTTACAAAATAAAAATAAATCAACCGTAAACTTAATAAAGTCGGAACACAGCCTGAATATATAAATATATTCAACCTTTCCGGAGCTCTATAACACTAATGAGCCTTTTTAGGACTACCAAAAACAAATCTAAAGTGAAATTTGTCAGTTATTTTTTAGCTTTCAGGCCACCTTCGTGGCACTCAACAAAATCCAGAAAAATAACATTGTTTTTTAAGATCATGTCATTCTGATACCTTTTTGATACAAATGGAAAATCCAAGTTATAGAATGTAAATAATCTTGGGCCCAATATTGAGCCCTGTGGGATACCAGTAGTAACATTTAAAAAACCAGAGTTTTCTTTATTATAACACACTAATTGTATTCTATCCTACAGGTATTTACTCTTTTAAAATTGAAACTATTTTTATGTTTTTTATTATTACTGTAAAAATGTATTTGATTCTGATTAGGTGTTAATTTTGAAAAATCATTAATAAAATGATCATATATAGCATTAGGGTCTGACAAGTTTGGTGGTAACACTAATTGTTCTCGAACTTTATTACTAAAATTTATTCTTTATTAATTTATTTGATTCTGATTAGGTGTTAATTTTGAAAAATCATTAATAAAATGATCATATATAGCATAAGGGTCAGACAAGTTTGGTGGTAACACTAATTGTTCTCGAACTTTATTACTAAAATTTAGTTGTTTTAAGTCAGCCCAAAAGTCTTTAGGTTTCTTATTTTGGAAAGAATTCTGACAAAAAGCTTTTTTCTCTATCCTTATTGCCAGTGTGAAACCATTTCTCAAAACTTTGTATTGTGGCCAATCAAAGAGGTTTCTAGTTCTCTTAAACTTATTCATAGTCCCTATCCCTTTTAGCAGCTCGTAAAGTATCCAAGCCAAGGAGCATACGGCTTAGTTATTCTATAAGTTACATATTTGCTCTTCAAAATATCATGCATGTCAGGGCTGCCTGCCGAAGTATTAAGAAAAGTATCTAATTTTTTTAATTTTATAAACTCTTCAATTCAGTTATGTATTCATTAACATGCAAAATGACAGTAGTTTGAGCCACTAAAATATCAAAAAAGTCAACTAGCCATTACAATTAAATTCTTAATAATTATAATATTATTAATTTAAACATACCATCAAATTTTCAAATGCACTTTCAGAAACCAAATTCTTCCATTTCAACTCAGTTGGTAAATCTTTTAAGCTTCTTACACGTGTTTGTAATCTGTTCTGTGACTATTGCAAAGTTTTAATAGTCCTTACATGTTGAGAAATAAATCGTTTCGTTAGAGATATCACCCTTTTTGCACTTCGAGGTGTTCTCAAGTGTGGACTGCCATCACTCACATATCGAGATTCCATAATATCTTCTAACTATTAATTATGTAACTCAATAAGAGTGGATTTCACAAAAGATGATTCAAATATAAAGCCAAAGTTAAATTGTTATCACCCTAGTTACAGTTGTTATCACCATAATTAGCCATCGTTAATAACAATTTAATATAGGGTTATATTTCATTCTTTGTGAAATCCACCGTTAAAGTACTATTATCAAGACAACGTGATCAATCAGTCTGAAATATACATCTTTCGTACTTCATTATTTTTATAATATTTTGATGAAAAAGATTACATAAAATAAATAGTTACTTTCAATGGATGTAGATGCAACATTAACTGCTGTCTCAGCAGCTTGAGTAGGTGCATCAATTTGGGTATCAGCACCGATTGTATCGGTACAAATATTCTTTCTTTTCTTTCCTTTCTTCACATTAATAATGTTTTAAAATTACCGAATTTAATTTCTTTATTAAAAACAACACAGAAAGCAAAACACAAACGAACACAGGAAGCTGGTGGCTTTAAGATCCTTGTCCTCGATTCTACAAAAGGCTAACCATTTTGCTCTAACGGCCACATCTTTTGGAAATCTGTAAAGATATTATAACCCAATATTGCAACCATTTATCAATAAAATTATATTTTCTTACCAGTGCACAGTGTCAAATTTTCGCTGTTTGACTGCACTTAATTCCCTAACTACAAAAGGTAGCCGAATCAAATTTTGTACTGAAGTTTCTTGTTTAATGACTAAGCCATTTTTTATTTGATTTGTAAAAAAATATTTAACTTTCTGGTACAACATAGTCAGTCATACACACAAAGAAATAGTTTAAAATAAAACGTGTTGAAGTATTCTTTGAAATAAATTACATTTTATTCAATATCAGAATCATAGGTGTTCATTTCAGGATCTTTTAAAAGTTGCAATACATCGGGTGTTAAAATTCCCCGTTTAGTTTTTGGAGACTTTCTTAAGGTACAAATATATGGATCCGATGAAATCAAAAGCCTATGTAGCAGGTCTTGATTGGTGTGAAAGCGAGATGCTTTTCGTGTGTATTTCAATCGATAGTGCCTAACATCTTTGTTTCTTGCCTCTTGAGCCTCTTCTGACATTTGTCCTATGGGAAGGATGCAGTCATCAATGATAACTTTTCCATGGTAAAGCACTTTGTATACAGTAACTGGCATATAGTACCAGGAATACCACCGATATAGATATACCACCGCGGTGGTACGAAACGGTTTTATTACGAATGCCGCATTGCCAGCAATATACACCCATTTTGTTGATTAGCGATATTGATATTATCGAAAAAGAAGTGATACTCTTAACTGGATTAATAACATGTATCTAACAAGATGGCAACTGTAAACAACATCCAAAAATACGTGTCGGCCGCGCATGAGCATTCCGATCCAAAGAAATAGAATGAGACTTTGCATCTCACTTCTTGGACACAATTTTATGATTTGTATTCCTGTTCCATAAGTATATGTTCTAAGCATCAATGTCACTTATTTAATTTAGAGGTTATGACATATTAAATGAGATTTTTAGTAACTTTTAAGCCACAGCTGATTTTTATTTTCGTCCATGTAAGCCTTAGTAACTAACATCACATCGTTAGATATAGTAACTTTTTTATGAACGTTGGGAGCTTTTAATTTCTAATATCACTGCTTTAATTATAGTAACTTTGATTTCAGACAAATGGCAACACTATATGATTAAGTTCATTTCAAAAGTGTTTGATTATTGAGACAAATGAATTATTAGCAAATATTTTGTTTAGCAGGAGTTGTACCTCTTGCAACTCCCCTTATTGTGCACACACATACAACTTAAGATGATGCTGAAACCGCCATACAATCGCGAATCTTGCGATTCTGCTTACTCTTCCATATACAACTTCACGTTCCAAATATATCATGTGGTATCTTGTATCAGTGTCGCGCAACTGAAAATTCATTACACAATTCCACCCTCATCAATTATTCCACCTTTAGCAACTATTCCATTATTTTCAACTCTTTCATCCACAATAAATATTCCATTCCGAAAAATACGATCCACATGTACTAGTCCTTTAATATACTATTCCATGATCAGTTGTAAAGGCTATATTTACGAAGTTTTAAACAAATTTAAATTTTATCATATTTTAAGTAAAAGTTTGCATACGTAAATATAATGAGTATTTTGTATGAAACATTCCGCCAAATATTACGATAGTGAAGATAAATTGTTCGAAGAAAAAATGTTAGTATTATTTATATAAAATATAAAATATGTACATTATTGCTTTTTGACGTTTGATGTTTTTTCCTTTATTTTTTGAAGTTTAGTTGACAATAAAAATTCTGGTTAAATTATTTTTAAATTAAGTGTATGGGTATAATGTGAAATTCACTGTGATCATTGATTTTGTGGGAAATTGTGCGCGCGTTGAGTTTTAACATAACATATGCGGCATTGACAAAATCTAAATATAATGCCCGAAAAGTAAACTAAAAGGTCCCTAAGAGCCAACGTTCCAATTCGAAAAATACTACCAAATAAAACAACATTTTAGTATACTTTTTTCGCATTTGATAAGAGCCCGTGACTTAACAATTCGTCGGCGCGGGACTAGCCGTACTTACGCCAGGACAGCATGAGATTCTAATACGTCGATACAGTGAATTCAGTTTGTATGAGGCTAGCGTTTCAGTAACTAAAAGTAACGGTAGTTTTTATTTCCAGTTTCAATTGAAACGAAATTGTACGATGACCGAACTTAAAACCGACCTCACAAAGATTGATATAGAGAAACCCAGATGGGACCAGAACACGTACGTTGGCAGGGCGAAACATTTTTTTATCACTACAAACCCTTTAAATATTTTTGTCCGTGAGAGGACCTTAGATGAAGCAAGTTGTATTGTGCAAAAATTTAGGTAAGTCTATTATTATATAAAGATTTATTTCGTTTATATATCTATCTTAAAAATTATCAATCGAGTATAGAAATACTAATCTAATTCTAATCTACTTTAAAAAAAGTCCTCGACAATCTTCAATATTTCCTCTCTGTTGTTGGTCATTTGTCCTTTCTCATTTTCTAGTTTAGCTATTTCAGCTTTTCCCCTATTCATTATGTAGTACCCTCATGCTCTTATTCTCTTCTATAACTGTAGTCATCCATTTACTGTTGTAGCTTCTGATATCAGTTCTTGAAGCTTTCGTTATATCTTTATTCAGCTGTCTCAGCTCATCTTTATGCTCTAGACGTTTTCCCAGTAATTTCCTTCTCTGTCTCATCAGATTTTTAGTATTTAAAGAGAGTTTATCCTCATTTTCTGTTTGTTTCAAGCAGTGTTCTTTTGGGCGGTGTTGATTGACTCCACTATGTTTTTATTTATATCCTCGAGTAGGGTTTCTGAATATCCGCACTTTTTCAAAACCGCGGTTTTCGGTTTTTGAAAATTAAAAACCGCGGTTTCGGTTCCGGTTTTTAAGTTGCCGCTTAGGGAAAATGATCTTTCGGAGTAGGTGGATGTAGCTTTAATTGTAGAGAGTGCTTGAAACAAAATATTTAATCTTTTTGTTCTCTCAGAAGTTCTTTTATATTTAGCAAACTCCTTTTTCATAGAATTAGGATAGCGATTTGCTTGCATATAAGTATTTGTGTTTAATTCTCCTTGAATAGCTTTTTGTACTTCGTCTTGCAAGGAATAGTTTGGATTGGTCACTTCTTCTAATTCTTCTGAATTTGCCGAACATTCACCTTCGACTTCAATCTTATTATTGTCTGGATAAAGTCTATTCCAACAGAGATTTTAACAGATTTAAATTTAGTGCATTTAATTGAAATGTTAATTTTCAATTGTTATGAAACTTTATCTCCAGTCAGCGTTTTATATTTTCGTTATATCCTTATTCAGCTGTCTCAGCTCATCATATATTAAGAAGCGATGATTCTAACATATTTACGGCACAAGGTATAATAGGATTCTTGGAAAAGAAATTAATTGGTTATGATATTTAATTAATTCAGTTAATTGAAATTTGTAATTAAAAATTTAAACTATTAAACCGAAACATGCTAATAGTGATTTGTATATTTCTGTTAGAATCTCTGTTGGAATAGACTTTATCCAGATAATAATAAGATTGAAGTCGAAGGTGAATGTTCGGCAAATTCAGAAGAATTAGAATTCAAGGAGAATATGAAAATATTTCATAACAGTGTGCCATGCTATCAAAGTGACAAACACTAATTTTACGCTCCCTATTTTTCGAATAAAAATATCGACAATGAGCTTAAACCACTCCCAATGAAGCATCGGCAAACCCTGAAGTAAAGCAGCAACTTCACACCCACAAAAACGGTGACTGTTCTAAACCCCAGAAAAATCGCTGCCTGGTGTTTGCCAAGACATGTCTGAAACCGACGACGGACATGACAACATGCGGGATGTTGTAAATAGGAGGTCTAAGAGGCGACTCCCTATCACTCAAAAAAATTCAGCCCTTACTGAAAACTTTGAAGATAAAGAAAATGCTTCTACCTCTAATTCTTTCGGAGTCAAAATGGCGAGAGATGCGGACCTCGCAATGAGTAGTCCTAAAATGTTTAAGTGTCATTTGAATATAAAAGTACCGAAAATAGTGATATGTATAATTTGCGAAAGTGTTTATCATGTTAATGATTTTAACGGATTAAATATGGGTAAATACATAAGTAATATTCTAGTGGTCTGCCCAGCCCTTACCTCTAAAAGGGATTTCCAAAACATTGATTTAGGCGTGGATGCACGTAAGATTATAATTCAAAGAAAACTGTATGAAAAAGACAAGATGGATGAGGAGCTGCGGAGTACTATTAAACCGAATGCAACAAGTGAAAGTACCCTTATGGTTGAAACTATCATTGATGATGAACTTCCTATACTGAGGGTTGAAAATGAACTACTGAAACAACTGAACCAAGAACTTAAAGACAAAAATGTATTACTGAAAGAAGTAGTTGAAGGAAAAAATGCTATGAGTAAAAGTAATTTCGTTAGTTATGCAGACATGGATAAGATTGATAATAATAACACTAGGAAAGTCATACCTAACATCATAGTTAAAGCAAAAGATAAAAACAATCGTGAAGCAGATAAAAATGTTAAAAAACAATTATTGGACGATATCTCAGTACCTATCAAAAAAGTTTCAATGTACAAGACTGGAGAAGTTACTATTCAATGTAAAAACAAGGAGGATGTCAAAAGAACTACGGCTTTATTAAATGAAAAATTGAAAAATGATTATCTAGTGGAAGTGCAGACTCAAATTACCTAGATTAAAAATATTTGATGTTCAAAATGATATGAACTTAAGTGACCAAGAGGACATTAAAACAGAAACCCATCCATGTTAAATAGTGATTTCTCTATAATCTCTGAATTTACCAATGCAATGAAACAACGCACTGTGATCATGGAGGCTTCACCTGAGGTATACAGCACTGTCCTAAAAAATGGTTTCAAAATATTCATTGGTTACCGGTGTTGTAGAGTGTCCGATGATATCAATATAAACTTATGCTTCAAATGTGGACTTTTAAACCATAGCTTCAAAAATTGTATGAACAAGGTCAAGTGTCTAAAATGTGCTGGTGACCATCCAACAGAAAGCTGCAAATCTCAAATTCTTAAGTGGGTTAATTGTGAATTCTACAACAAGAAATATGGTTTAATTAAATGCACAAATCATTACCCAAATAATACAACCCAGTGTGAATACCTAAAATTCAAGATCCAAACTCTTCTAAATATAACTGATTACCCTACGTTACTAAAAATACCAAATTATCTTCGTAAGTTCCCAGGACAAAGAAAAGAATCTTCCTTACCAACAAACTTCTAATAACTAATATATAACTACTTACCAATTATGTCTGATTCTAATAATTACATTGAAGAGTCTGCTGATAATTTAGAAGACCTAAACTATTTTCTGAACGATTCTGGTTTACTTTTCTTACACGTTAATGTCAGGAGTTTAAACGCAAACTATGAAAAATTAGAATTACTGGTAACATCTCTACTAACCAAACGGCATGTAATCGTCTTCACCGAAACTTGGAACCTTATTTCCCCTAACATGTTCATATTAGAAAATTATACATGTTATTATAACGGTAGCTTCACAAACATATCGGATTATAACAAATCGGATGGAGTCGTCATTTATATTTCGAATTCTCTCGAGCAAACTACAACGACGGAGAGGTGCAATTTTCTTTCCACTTATGCTAATATAACATCAAATAATGTACTTAAAATTTCGGTGTTTATAGGTGTCATGACTTCACCAATCTTTTCTATTTATAAGAATTTATTCAAAATCTAAAAATTCATATGGAAACGAATACAACATTTAAAAACCATGTTATAATAGGAGATTTTAACATTAACATTAACAATATTGATAACCAGTCAGATTTATTCCTAACGAACAAGCTCGGTATGAATTATATACCAATGTTTAACAATATTACTAGGCCAAACGACAACGGTGGTTCCTGTATTGACAACATGTTTATTAAATCTAAAGCAATAAATTGTAAATCTGTCACACTTATGCAAGTTTTTGCTGATCATTATCCGATCTTCCTTACAATGAATCTTGTTAAACAACAAAAAACAAGGGGAAAAAAATCGTTTTTATTCTATAACAAATTAAAACATAATTGCAATCGTACTGATTGGTCAGACCTGTTAGCTGTCACGGATCCTAATCTAGCAACTGAAAAACTATTAAACTAAATACAAAACTTAATCAAGGAATCTAGTTTTAAGAAACAAGCGCGTAAATACAAACCTAGGACTGACTGGATCACGCCGGGCTTAATGAAATCATGCCGAACGAAAGAAAAATTATTTAACACATGGAAGCGTATAATTTAAGCGTATAATTTATATCTAAGAATGAAATACTTAAATTACTGTAAAAAACTTGATAAATTAATAAAAAATGCGAAAATAAATGTTGACACTAAAGAAGCTTCTTCTAAGTCTAAAAATAGTAGGGATCTATGGCAATTCCTAAATAAAAAGCTAGGTAAAAAGGTAAATTCGATCAATAACATAGATTATATTAACAAAGGCAATCATAAGTTGACAAATACAAATGATATTGCTAATAACTTTGTTGATATTTTTAGTAATATTGGTTCAAATTTAGCTGCTAAAATCCCTACTAGTACTGCTACAGTTGACGATGGCATAAGTTATAATCCTAAATCCGTTTTCTGGAAACCTACTAATTGCTCTGAAATTGTAAATATAGTAAACGATCTAAAGGAAAAAGCCGGTGCGGTGGATGGTATGAGCACAAAAGTACTCAAAACTATAATCCCTATTATATACAATATATTAGAATATATATTTAATATATGTTTATCAAAGGGTAAATGCACTTAAATGCGCGGAAATATTGCCGATTTGTAAATCTGGTGATAAACACCATATGACTAATTATAGACCGATTTCACTTATTTCTAATATTGCGAAAATTTTTGAAAAGATTATTCATGTGAGATTGTACTCTTTTGTTATAAATTCTAACATTATTAGTTGTCATCAGTATGGTTTCATGAAAAATAAAGGTACAAAGGATGCGTTAGCATCGATCACTGACTTTATATATATATATATATATATATATATATATATATATATATATATATATATATATATATATATATATGTATATATATATATATATATACTAATATAGACATCAGTAATCCGACAGTTGTTGCTTTTCTAGACCTAGCCAAAGCTTTCGACACAGTGAACCATAAAATATTGCTTCATAAATTATATAAATATGGTGTTAGAGGAGTAGCTCATGACCTAATTAAAAATTATTTAACAAATAGATTTCAGGTAGTCAAAATTAAGGATGTTAAAAGTAAAAAATGTAAAATTAAAATTGGTGTATCACAAGGAACTGTCTTAGGACCCCTACTTTTTATTGTATACATCAATGATATGTTTAAAATACTACCTTTAAATATTATAGCTGCTTTTGCTGATGACACAGTAGTTAAAGGTATAGCCAAAACATGGTCTGAAGCACAATCCAATATGTTATCATACCTAGACAAAATAGGTATGTGGCTACAAAATAATTATTTAACATTAAATGTGGATAAAACAACATACATGACTTTTAGCTGTTACAAAGACAGTGTACCTGAATTTTTTGAGTTATCTATTTATAATGAGAAAATTAAAAGAGTCAATAGTTGTAAATATTTAGGGTTAATGTTTGTCTGTCACATGGAGTGGAATATCCATATATTAAATCTTATAAGTAAAACTAGATACTTTTTGTTTATCTTTCGTAAATTAAAAAAAAATAATGAGCAAGCAATCAATGAAGATTATATACCATTCTCTTTTTGAGAGTATTGTGAATTATGGAATTATTGTTGGGGGGGAAGTTACAAAACCAACACTAATATCTTAGCTAAAATTCAATCTAAGCTCATTAACATATTTTCGGAAGGCAAACTTGTTCTAGGATTTAGAGATACATTTAGACTCGACTCGTTGTGTTATCACTACAATAGTTGTAAATATGCGTATGAGAACTATAAAGGGAAGTCTAGAAATATAAGTATTCCGTTACCCAAAGTCAGTAAATGTATAGCATTTAAAAACTCTTCGATTGTGGCAATAAATCACTTCAATACACTACCTGATACACTAAAAAGAATACCGAATAGTAATAACAAAACAGTAAGAATGAAACTGAGAAATTGGCTTGCAAATACTTCCTTTTATTAGACTTTTTGCTCTCTTACAAATACAATATTTTGTTATCTCAGATCTCTTTCAATATTTTGTTTTCTTACAGTTTACCTTTTAATACTCTAATCTTTGAGTCCTCTTATACCTTATTATGTTGTTTATTGCTTATGTTTCTGTATTTTATTTATACCTAATTCTTGAATGATATAAACAAAGTTTAAAATTATGTGAATAAATTACTTCTCAGGCCTATGTACAGGTGTAACTCACCTCTATAGCTGCATCCTTATGTATTATATTATGTACCTATTATGTAAGTGTGATATATTGTATATCCTGATAATAAATAAAATAAAAAAAAATAAAAAATTCAATGAAAAATATCGTAGAACGTTTGAAGGCCCGTGAACTTTTGAAGACTGTTGCTGCTGTTTTCTACTTGATGATTTCTTGTAAAAAGTATCGCACACAGCGAGATAAATTGTATGGTTATTGCAAAGTTTTGGTTCAGCAGGACAATCTGTACCATTTTTTAAATTAACTGGGCATCGTCATGTGTAGTATCTTACTCAATAATAATCCCACGGCAATAAATCTCAGACTCAATCAAACTTTGGGATTTTTGCGACCCGTAATTGAAAACCGCATTGAAATCGCTCGTTAACTAACGCCGCGACGGCCCGTCAAAGTTAGGTCTACCGAGGATTGGTTGCATTTGTTTTTTTCGAAATTTCGCAGCTGGCGCAACAAATTCGACGTTTTGTTAGAGCAAAACCACGTTGCGAAATCTTTGACAGCGGCATCGTGACGTCGCCGCAAAGTTCAACTTGCTAATATAGGTCGAATTTCAGGAATACGCGGTGATTTTTCCACTGTAGTTTTTGCAATTTTGCAGATAGCGAAAAAAATTTGATGTTTTGGTGAAGGTAAAGCTTGGGATAAAGCGCGACTAAAAACCGAATTGCGAAATTTTTGACAACGGCGTCGCGACGTCACCGCGAACTTTCTAATCCAAGTCACCTACAATATTATTTCTGAAACTGATACTCATTTAGTAGTAAAAACCTAAATGTTTTTCTACACTTATTACGATATTATTTGCAGAATATTTGCAGAAAGTTCATTCAATTCGCAGAAAGCCTAAATTGCAATAAAAATTGTTTTCTCTATGAGTATTAATGTTTAAGTATCTTCTGCGTCTCAAACTAGCCCACTCATATTTAAAATCATTTATTTTTTCTGGTTCCTTTTGAATTAAGGTCCATAACACCTGAAGAACATTTTGGCAAGCTTTGGTTGGGAAACCGGCCAGCTATTGCTTTCCGAATAAAAGCAGATTTTGAAATTTCGCGAACACATATACCATCAAGGGTTGCCATTTTTGCAACAACAGTTTGCAATGTTTATTAGAGCACTAATTGAATGTATTTTATTTGTATTTATCTCTAGGTAAAACCGAAAACCGCTGTTTGTTGTGACAGTTATGCGGTTTCGGTTTGTGCACAGAAAACCGCGGTTTTGCGGTTCGGATATATCCGAACCAGAAACCCTATCCTCGAGGTTATTTGTAGTAGCAAATTTCAGATTTTCCTTTATCCACCTTTGGTATTCCTCAACATCGTCTATCCTTGTACACTTCTTACCGTTCTTCCTATTCACAAGTTTACTTCGTTTTGTCCTCAGGTTTAGTAGTATCTTCGCTCTCACCATTCTATGGACACTCCCCACTGATAGTTTGTTTAACACGGTTGCATTTGTGATCAGTGAAAAAGTCGATTTCGTTCTTTGTTAACTGATTACCATGTCCACTTTCGATGCTCTGCCTTTTTGAAGAACGTATTCATAGCCATTAGTTGGTGCTGGAGAAGAAATTGGAGCAGTAGGTTTCCTCGTTCATTTCTTTTTCCTATGCCATGGCAACCCAGTGGTGATTCTTCTTCATTTTGTTTTTGTCCAACTTGGCATTAAAGTCGCCAGCCAGTATCGTGAAATAGGTTGGGAAAGATGATATTGCTTGAGCTATATCGTCATAAAAGTTTTCGATATATTCGTCTGGTTGTTGGGATGTGGGTTGCGTAGGTTTGGATAATTTTAATACTGTATCGTTGGTTTAATTTCAATATTACGCAACACACTCTGGAGCTTATACTGTTGATTTGTGTAATATTTTGCACATGTCGTTTATGGATTAGCAGTCCTACCCCTCCCACAGAACTATTTTCGTTACATCTGTGGTGGTACATATTTCCTGATTTCAGTAGGAGTTGTTCTTTTTTTGCGAGTTTCGCCTATTCCAAGTACATCCCAGTGTACTTGTTTGAGTTCTTCCTCCAGTTCCAATTGTCTTTCGTCTGTTGAAAGGGTTCTTGTATTGTATGTGGCAATATATAGTTTTCGTCTTCCTTGGCGGCCTGATCCAACCCGGTGATTCTTCGCACCCTCCAACCGTTGTCTTTTCCGACCGCCGCCTTGGCCGGGGACAAAAGGTCTGCCGGAGACTGAGGGCAATCTATGATTTTTGCTTTCCATCTTGGTTTGAGGGTTTTTAGCCTTCACCTATCACGCTGGCTAATGCGGGTTGATAGGGGGGTCAAGTTAGAAGTTAGAACGACATTTCCTTCAGTTCTAGCTTTAGCGGTTATTTCGCCTCGCAGTCTCATTCCGGACTCGGTCGTCAGAGCCTCTTTAGTTCTAGCAGGGTGCACCGGATGACATAGTCACCACTCGGGCAGGCGAGGTTGACGTTTGGGTTGGCTATCTTGACCATATATATGCCATCACCCTTACACCCCATTTTATGTAGTATATTTATTTATTTACACGAATTGGCCAACTAAGGACCGCGTTACAAATTCTATTTCATATTTTGTTTTTTCTGCTTTCTCTTCTCTAAGTGTGTTCTTCTTCCTGCTGCCTTTTTCGCCAGATGATCAGCTGTTATTTTCTTGTTGGTCTTAGTTTCTGGAGCCTCCTGAAAAACCTCAAATCCATTTATTGCCTTTATGTACGTATCCCTGTTCATTGAGTCAATTTCTGTAAGTTTAAGTTCTGTGAGGTCTTTCTTCCAACCAATAGTTGGGTGTTTTCCTTTGTTGACTTATGTTGAAGATTTTTTCCTTAATATGCTATCATCCATTCTCAACAAGTGACTGAAGAACTTCATCTTTCTCTTTTCTGTTGTGACCGGTTTAATAAATTGTTAGATCTTTTCATTGCTCATCTTTACCCATTTTCCAACTTTTGTGTCCACCAAGAACCCTTACTCTCTCTTCTTCTCGAGCATCTCTACTAGTCCGTGGTTCTTGAGAGAGAGTGTTTCTGCTGCATATTGTACTTCTGTTCTGGTAACTGTGCTGTAGTGTAATAATTTTGCATTGCGAGATAAACATTTTTTGTAATACAACTTCTGTGTTACTGTGTTCTTTTACTATTCCAATGTCCGTTATTGTTTCTCCCAAATATTTAAAGTGTTTGACCCTATCGATGCATCCAAAATATTTGTGTGCAGTTCCTTAATTTCGTTAAATTTGTTACACATGAATTTAGTTTTTTCTTGGGATATCTGTAAGCCAAATTTAGCTGCATGCTTTGCTAAGATTTCGATTTGTTTAACTGAATCTCATATATTCGTGGACAAGAGAGCAATATCATCTGCAAAACTAGTGCGTGTATCGTTAGTTCTTTAACTGATCCTCCAAAACTAATTCCCTTCAGTTTTGTGTGTGTATATACTTCATTGTCTTTTCTACAGTGATGTTGAATGGGATTGGGAAGAGTCCGTCACCCTGTCTCAGACCTGTCTGGATTTTGGGTTCAGAAAGGTTCAGAAATCTTGCCTCGAAATTTCACTTTGGACTTGGTATTTGTCAATGTTTGCTTCACAATCTCTCTGGTTTTTCTATCACTTCCAAATTCCTCCAGAGTACTCTACATACAAGTAATCTTGTATTCTAATTAGGCTTTCTCTGTCTATTGAGTCATATGCCTTTCTGAAATCAATAAACCTTGTAACATTTGGTTGGCCAGCACGTGCTCTGATTATGTTTTTCAGATTGATAATTTGCTACGAACTGCTCCTCCCTTTTCTAAGTCCACCTTAGTATTTGTGCATCGACAACGAGTTCCAGCCTGTTTAACAGAACTTTTGGAAGGATCTTGAATGGAAGAGATAAGAGGGAAATAAGAGGGAACCCTATTTGTTTAAGTCAGATCAGTCACCTTTTTTGTAGAGCGGATGTATAAGTGCCATCTTCCAATCTTCTGGGATCTTCTCGGATCGCCAAATTTCCTTAATAATAGTACTGAGGTGTAGTGTAACTTTTTACTCGCCTAGTTTCAAAAGTTCAGCTGTGATTACATCTTCACCAGAACATTTGTTGTTCTTGAGGGATTTTATCACTTGCTGGACTTCATCTGTAGTTGGTGGATGTGATTCTAATATTCTTATAAGATGGACATATTAGCTCTGCAAGAAGTAAGATGGCCTGGTAAGGACATATTAAAAATGAAGACACATACTCTAATGTACAGTGGAAGTGATGGAGGAAGATATGAACAGGGTACAGGTTTTCTAGCCCACAACAGAATATTACATAAAGTTATCAACTTCAATGCAATCAACAGCAGATTATGCAAAATGCGAATAAGATGCGATTTCTACAATGTCTCCCTCATATGTGTACGCTCCAATAGAAGACGCACAAGATAACGAAAAAGACCAATTTTATACCAAGCTCGAAGAGACAATCCATAAATGTAATTCCGGGGATATGAAAATCGCCTTGGGAGACCTCAATGCCAAGGTAGGCAAAGAGGCTATATTTATGCCAACAATTCGTGAACACAGCCTACATGAAGAGTGCAATGATAACGTATCAGCTCCACTAAAAGGGAGATTTTACTGATCTAAACAACTACCGTGGATTTTCTCTCGTACCGGTAATATACAAGATTCTCTCGAAGCCGGTACAAACAAGGGCAGAAAATCAGCTGGATAATCAACTGGGAGAATACCAGGGGGCTTGAGGTGTCCTTGAAAAGGTTATGAGAGAATGGCGCAAGGAACTGATCAATTTGGGTGCCCAGAGTGGCGTCACCTGGGACGTAAGAACGATAGACTGGTTGTAGATTGCCTGGCCTTTGCAGATGACATGGCACTGTTTGTGATTCACTTGAGATGTCAACAATGCAGGTAAATTGCCTCAGAATACAGGCTGCCAAAGTGGGTCTTCAAGTGTCGCTGGAGAAAACAGAATCCTTCACCAACATCAGAGAAGCAAGCAGAGAGATGTTACTAGAGCAGTGAAACATCAAGAGGACTGAGAAATTCAAGTATCTCGGCAAATGGATTGAACCCAATTTATCAGAAAGAGCATCATTATCCAAGAGAGTCAACAAGTTAGAACTAGCCTATTGACTGACTAAGAACACTTACAACAAGATATGCCTGTCACGCAACTTGGAACTTAGGCACTACACATCAGTCTTACGACCAGAAGCCCTGTATGCCATGGAGTGTCTTTCTTGAACCGAAGAGGTCTGGTAGAGAAATTGGAAATCAGAGAGAGAGAGAGGAGAATTCTCAGGAAGATCCTAGGCCCTGTAAAGGAAGATGGGAAATTCCAAAGGCGGCATAACTCTGAGCTTTACGAACATATTGAGATGCTCTCTGACTTTGCAAGGAAAAGAAGGATAGCTTTCTATGGCCACGTTGCAAGATTGCCTCCAAACCGACTAACCGACCGTCTGTTCACCTTCTGGCAAAACAAGAAGGTTCGTACCACTTGGTTGACTGAAACCGAGAAGGATATTAAAGAACTGGGAATAATCTCTAAAACAGACAGTCTGTGAGACGCACCCTGAAGGAGGTCCGTGGATTTCAGGAAAAACCCCGAAGGAAAGGTACCCGCTGGACAGAAGAGACAAAGGAATTACAACGGCAGAAGATGCGACAATACTGGGCAAAGATCAAAGACACATAGGCGCATAAATAAATCAAACGTCAAACTTGACAACTATCAATAAGTTAAAACGTGCTAATAAATATTAAATTAAAGCTAGTATAAGTGCTATTAATTATCGGTACTATATTATAATGTGAACCACGGAGTTTTGGTGTCTAACAATAAGTGTATAAAAACCCAACATCAAAAACAAAACGTTAAGCTGAATATAATTACAAATCAAAACAAGACATAAAAACTATCAAACGGCAAAAGCGGACGCGCGCACGTGCCGCGGCCCAACTTCTGCTGCAAGGCAGGCCCGGGCTAAAAATTAATCCCACAAACCAATATGGAACTACCAAATGGGCTTGGAAACACAAACGAACCAGACCAAGAGAACTGGGAAAATGTAATCTACAAGAAAAGGTCCAGAAATAGCCCCGACACAATAAACAAAAAAAACGTCAAACAACAATCAAGGATTATTGATTGAATGACCCCAGTGAACCAATACCAACTTCTAACTCATACCAAAGCCTTAACGAAGAGAACGAAAATGCAGTCGAACCTATAAAAAACATTATAAAATCACCACCCATCTTCGTAAGTGCCGTGAAGAACATCCGTCCACTACAAGAGCTATTGGACAGCATTGCTAAAGACGAATATACTTTAAAAACGCACCCTCAAGATCAGGTAAAAATGCAACCTAACTATTCTGAAATATACTTGCCTATCATCGAAGCATTAAAGACCAAGAAAACACAATTCTACACATACCAAAGGAAACAAGATAGAAGCTTCAAAGTAGTGTTACGGAATATGCATCCCTCGGTGGACATCAACGATCTCAAAGCAGAATTACAAAGTAAAAATCATAATGTAATTCGAAATACGAACATAGTAAAACAAACTGACAAAACACCACTTCCATTATTGTTTGTTGAACTAAAGACTAGTGAAAAAGGACATCTATAAAATCGAACGTCTAATGAACTTGATAATAAAATTTGAACCCGCACATAAGAAAAGAGATTCTACAATGCACAAGATGCCAAGCCTATGGACATAGTAAAAGTTATTGCTTCAAAAGTCCAAGATGTGTTAAATGCACAGAAAACCATTCTACCAAGGAATGTCCCAGGAATGAAAAAGACACTAATGTAATATATTGTAACTGCGGAGGAAATCACCCAGCCAACTATAAGGGTTGTATTATACGGAAACAACTGATACAGAAACTCTTCCCAAAATTAAGAACTAAGTTTTCGAGTTTTTGCCTGTGAATATAGATCCTGTCATCGCTTGCAGTTCCTGCTTTAGGAATTCCTTCTTTTTTCGTTTGTGGATTTTCTTCTAGATCTTTCTCAGTTCTTTATAGGTAGTAATGATCCAAACCCAGCCTGCAGTCTCTTAGCAGACCTTTATCGTTGACATCTTTTATGATCTTTCGTTTTAGAAGTTTTGTACGTTTTTTTATAGGACACATCGATACGTTATAACCTCTGATTGTTCATCATCATGCAACTAAAAATATTCTGTTTGTAATAATATATTTTGAATTGTTTTGTTATAGATGTAAGGAACCATTACCGGATGCAATCACAGCAGATGACTTATGGAGGGCAAAGCAATTATACGATTCTGCTTTCCATCCGGACACCGGCGAGAAAATGCACATAATCGGAAGAATGTCCGCCCAAGTTCCTATGAATATGCTCATAAATGGTGGAATGTTGGCGTTCTATAAGTCAACTCCTGCGGTAGTCTTCTGGCAATGGCTCAATCAGTCCTTCAATGCTCTTGTCAATTTCACCAATCGTAGTGGTGACGCACAGCTTTCCAACAAGTAAGGATATTTATTTTTTATTTAGTTAAGGGAACATAGGTTATATCTACAAATAATAGATCAGTTCTTTTTGAAAACTGGCGACATTTTAACTAAACACTCGGAATTATAAAAATGCCCTTAAAAATTTAATTTCAACATTCAATCACTTTTTTTTAATTGTAAACCTGTTATAAATCTATGAGCAGTTATAATTGATGACCAGGTGGCAAAAGGGGTTACCTCGTTGTATTTTATACAGGGATCATTAGGCTTGACAGATTTCTGAACAGACAATAGGGAATATGCAAGAAATTTAAAATTACTTGATTTTCTTATTCCCGATACTTTATGATCTTGACATTACACCTATACCATTATTTTCTCATTTAGTTTGTATTTTATTCCAAAAATTTATATAAAAAAGTCCAAAATATGCGACCGAAATTCAAATTTGCGAAACGCATTACCATTGGTCATAGTTATGTGACGTGCACGTTGACATTTATCGGCCTCAAGATTCACAGATGTAGGTAGGGTGGACTATACACCTGGATAGGGACTTTATCAAACACTATCAGGTGTACTTATAATAGTGTTCTTGCATTCCGTTACTATACAATATATATAAAATTCTTTTTTAGCTTTTTCCATTATCGAAATAGCAAATTCAAACTGAAAATCCTTAACTGTGTATGCAAATATGGTATGCAACACTGAATGTCATGTGTTATGCGACGTCATCCAAAGCATGAAAATGCAAAATGACCATGACGGGCACATGACATTCAGTGTTGCATGGCGTATTTGCATAGACAGTTAAGGATTTTCAGTTTGAATTAGCTATTTCGATAATGGAAAAAGCTAAAAACCATTTTATAGATATTATATAGTACCGGCATGCAAAAACACTATTATAAGTACACCAGATAAAGTGTTGATATAGTCCACCCTACCTACATCTGTAAATATCGAGGCCGATAAACGTCAACTTGCACGTCACAACTATGACCAATGGTGATGCGTTTCGATCAGGTCAAATTTAATCGGTATAATATATATATATATATATATACATATATATATATATATATATATATATATATATACATATATATAAATATATATATATATATTATATATATATATATATATATATATATATATATATATATAAATTATGTTGAAGTCAATCTTGATGTTTTTAAAAAGGTATTATTTTGCGTTAGAGCAACTACACAAGTAGGGAAAGATAGTATGTTCTAAAGCCACCGCCACCACTTTCATGCGCATGCGCGATGACCTTGACCTTGACCCCTAACCTGACCTTGACATCGGAACTTCCGGTTTCGACTTCCGGTTTCGTCTTCCGGTTTCGAATTCCGGTTTCGGCTTCCGGTTTTCGGTTTTGACTCCGGTTTCCGGTTTTCGGTTTCGACTTCCGGTTTCCGGTTTCGACTTCCTGCCGCCATTTTCGGAACTTCCAGATGACCGGGAAAGTTCAAAAAATAGACGCGAGGCGGGGAAATTCAAAATTAGATCCTGTTGAGACAAATGAGGTGTGAAGTTGGTTGCATACATCAACGGGACTAAATACATGAGACCAGACAGACGGGGCTAGATCCATGGGACTAAATACATGAGACTAGATAGACGGGACTAAATACATGAGACTAGATAGACAAGGCTGGATACATGAGACTAGATACATGCGGCTAGACAGACGGGGCTAGATACATGAGACTAGATATACGGGGCTGGATACATGAGATAGACGGGGGTAGATACATGGGGCTAGGTACATGGGGCTAGATAGACGGAGCTAGATACATGAGACTAGTTAGAAAGAGACTAGAGAGACTGAACTAAAATATATAAGGGGTTGTTTATTCAACTAAAATATATGTAAAATTTCTTAAACTTGTCTGTGATTTAGACCGTATTAAATATTTAATATAAATAAAAAAGTATTTCAGCAATTAGGTTTAATTTTGAGTGAGAAATGGAATATATTGTTTCTTTTTCAGTTTACGTAATCAGTTTAGTATTTGAACTTGAAGCTTTTAAATGTATGAGAATGAAATAACATCCAATAATTTTTATTGCAACTTCCACGATAGAAAATGTTTATGTAACCACACGTCTAGATAGGACCGAGCGTCTAGCACTGATAACAATCCTGTCTCAACCTGTCTGTAAACGTATATGAAACAAATAAATTATGAAGCGCGATCATATTAATTTCTTGAATTTATCCCATGTTTCATTTTATAAACGTAATAAGATTTAAATTTAAATAAAGTTTCAGTATTCGGTTAAGCATAGCCTGATGTTAGTGTATGTCAGTGTAATCAATTTCTTCTAAATGTTTTTCGTATTTGTGTTTATTTCAATCTACTGCCCTGGCTTTGCGATAAGACGCAACCGGATGTTTGTCAGACATATTCTGTTATCTTATCAGCGGTGCGCGAGCAGAGAAAATAATAAATTATGAAGCGCGGTCTAATCAATTTCTTGTTATTCGTTTTAATTTAATAAACACAATGACGTGAAAAATCCAGCGGGTATATAAGTAGCGAGCTGAGAGAGTTCTAACTCAGTTCTTAAGTAAACCTCGTTACGACAAGTCGCCAACTTAAAAATGTTCTCTTGTACTAAATGTGTGAAAGTGTTTGGAAGGAAGGATGCCCTCTCAATACATCTGAAAACCTGTGGTAAGTCTAAAAATATATTATAAATAATCAATTCACAAGCTAATTTAATTTAATTTAATTTATAGAGGCTAAAATATATTATAAATGCGTCGTTTTCAACGCAAAATTTACAAGAATCAACATCGACACGCCATCCACCTCGAAGATGAGCTTAAATACCTCTACCTCCACCTCCAAGAGACACCTAGAGACCGACGATATACCCTCCGCCTCGAAGAAGATGAAAATGAGTCCACCAACCCCATCAATCCACCGCTGTGATGTTTGCGATCAAGTGTTTGCGAAGTTTTCCCGACCAGAGCCAAGTACGCTGGACATCTGCGCTCAGCATCTCAACAGCATCTCCAGGTGGCAACTAAACCATATCAGCAAGGTATTACTGAAATTTCTAGTAGTTTTAAGAAAAGGGTTGCCACATATAGAATTAATGGGTTAGGGGTAGATATAGATAGCTTTATAATCAATTCGAGGGGCACTGTTGGTAGCGTGATTGAAAACGTTATCAGGTCGTATAATTCAGGGGTAACATTTAATATTGAACTCTTTGGTATTTATATAAATGAAAAAAATCCCGCGGGCGATTTAAAGTCATTTAATACAAAGTATCGCGAATTAACCCCTAGCATGAGTAACTTTTCCGAAATTTATGATGATATGTATTCCAAAATTAAAACCAAATGTAGCGAGTTTCAGGAGAAAGATTCGGGTTGGTCATTAAGGGAGATTTCCCATTTAGAAATTAATATTAATAAATACAAACCAATACGTGGGTCATCTTTTATTGAACTACCGAAAGAAATTAGGGACCGGAAAGCATGCATCAATATTAAGAATGAAGACGAGTTTTGCATTTTATGGAGTATTATATCCGCGTTACACCCTGTAGATATTAACACAGATCGCCCGGCATCATATCCTCACTTTTCTTCGATTTTAAAATACGACATACTAGATTTCCCACTTAAAATTAAAGACATTTCAAAATTCGAACAGACAAACAATATTAGCATTAACGTTTACGGTTTGGAATTTAATTTCAAATCTAAACAACATGACGTAGTAGGACCAATTTATCATACTAATGAGACTAGGGAAAGATATGTAAATTTGTTATATTTAGAAGAAGGGGTTAAAGGCCATTATGTATATATTAAAGATATTTCACGGCTCGTAAGAAGTCAGATCTCATCACATTGTGAGAAGAAATATTTATGCGATAGCTGTTTAACCTTCTTCTCAACAGAATCGACTTTTAAGCAACATAGATTGAATGACTGTAACAAAATTTACACTATTATGCTGACAGAAGACCTTATAAAAGATAAGAGAGGTAATATAAATGCCGGGGAATGTATTCAAATTTCAAAATTTCGATAGAAAAATGCGTATACCTTTTGTTGTATACGCAGATTTTAAATCATTATTAAAACCAATAGATACATGCTCGCCGAACAATGACAATAGCTATACAAATCAAACACATATTCACGTCCCGTACAGTTTCGCCTATAATATAAAATGTTCATTCGATGATTCATTAAGTAAATTTTTCACTAATACCGGAAAAGATTGTCCGAAATTGTTTTGCGAGAACATCTATGAAGATGTTAAGGAATTATACAGGAAACATTTATGCGTGGTACTTCCGTTGGTTAAATTAACTGCACTTGAGCAAAATACATACGATACGGCCACTTCTTGTCATATATGTAATAAATTATTACAAGTAACAGACAAAGTCGCCGATCACGATCATTAAACGAGCAAATTTCGGAGAGCCGCCCACTCAAATTGTAATTTGAATTATAAAATTCCTAAAATGATTCCTGTATTTTTCCATAACATGTCGAATTATGATGTTTTTGATTTGTTTATTAAAGAATTTGGCTCCGACGTGGAAAATATTGACATTATTCCACAAAATTAGGAAAAATATATATCTATCACCAAAAATCTACCGGTCGGGGAATATGTAGATAAAAAAGGGGTAGAAAATAACATTTATTTGAAATTAAGATTTATAGACTCATTAAGATTTATGGCTAGTTCTCCGGGGAAACTAGCGAAACATCTGAGTGACGATCAATGCATAGAGGTTCGAAAATTTTTCCCCAGCAATGAACATTTTATGTTATTAAGGCAGAAAGGTGTTTTCCCATACAAACACATTCGATAGGCTGACTGAAACATCCTTACCGCACAAGGACTGCTTTAACGATTCATTAAATAACTATGTCATAACCGACAAAGAATATAATTTTGCTCAGACTGTTTAACTAACGGACTACATTTAACTGTAGAAATTTAAAAGATTACTCTAACCTATATTTAAAGACTGACGTATTGCTATTGACAGATATTTTCGAACAGTTTGGAAACGTATGCATCACGACATATCAGCTTGATCCGGTCCATTATTATACGGCCCCCGGACTGAGCTGGGATGCAATTCTGAAAATGACTGACATAAATTTGGAACTTTTCACGGACATAGACATGCACCATTTCGTCTCCAAAGGCATTAGAGGGGGTATTTGCCAAGCCTCGCTGAGATACGCTAAGCTGAATAATAAATACTTATCTGAGTATAATTCGAACCATCCCAGTACATATTTAGCGTACTGGGATGCGAATAATTTGTATGGCTGGACACTTTCTCAACTAATGCCTTACGGTGGGTTTAAATGGTTGACGGAGACTGAAATTTTAGACTTTGACGTGACGGAAATGAGTGATGATTCACCTATTGGCTACAAACACACCATCTTCACAGTTCAGCAGAATAAAATCGCGCTAAGTAGTAATGACGATTAGAGATTCATCTGCTCAGATGGTCGCAGTACTTTACCTTTTGGTCATACGCTTATCCCATAAAGTAATTTTCAATTTATTTCATAAAGTAATTTTCCGTATATTTAAATGTTTATTATTCACCTTCAACCCAATAAATTCATTCATAATGTATATTTTTGTATAGTAGATAATGTATATTTTTGTATTGTAACTATTAATAATGTATAAATGTTTATATATTTATTCTTGTAATTTTAAATAATGCATATTTTTCTTATAATTGTTAATAATGTTTATATTTTTACTTTCATTATGTTATCTAAGTTTTCAACCTTAACCATAGAGAAATGTATTATTGATAGGAAAATAACTCGATACACAGGAAATAACAAACGTAGTCTTATCAATTCATTATTTTTAACAACAGAATATTTTCAATGTGTGACAAGGAGAAAACATGAAGAATATAGATGTAAGATTTTAAAAATATATTGAAATAATTTTACTAATACAGGCCTCGAGAATGTTCGGGTTTTTTGTTTCGGGTTTCGAGAATGTTCGGAGCATTGATAATTATAAACCCAAACTCTAAATTCATAATTAGTTTGTAACCAGACCCCGTCGTGACAAGTCAACATTAAGCTCTAAATTCATCGTTAGTTGTTAAAATAGTTTACATTAAGATGGTTAAAATACAAGTCGGTATACACCATAATTATAACTACTATTAAGTTGAGGCTAATGAAAATATTAGTAAAGACGCAGAAGAGGTGTTTAAATATATAGTGGATTATCACGAAGAAGCAGTTTTTCCAAATATAGATATATCTATAGTGTTTACAGACAACGCAGAATTATTGTTTGAACCTGGTGACAATCCAATTCGCTATATTGGATGCTGGGGATAAAATAAATTACTGTATCTGTTATACTCAACATAAAATTGTTTACTATATATAGAGAGAGGATTACGATGATCTTTATTATTTAATAGAAAATAAGACTGCTTATCCAGAATATTATTATATGCCAGAAGATGTAGGTGAGCCGATTTTCTATAGTGTTTTTGCAGGCCCGGTATATTCCTTGAAAGATATTTTAAATGGATATATGGTGAATGATTTGATGTGGGAGAGAGAATATAATAATAAATCTTAAAGGTATCATCTGATGTGATTAAACTGTTAAATTATATATTTTATTAATATATTTTTCTTTTATTTTGTTATTAATTATACAAAACTGTAATAATATCTATATATTATTTTATTGTAATTGTTAACATATTTTTTTCCTTTTAATAAATGTCTATATAAAAATATATTTCTATTTTCATTATGTCAACCTCTTTCTACGTTTTCAGACTAAACACGGGGAATTAATGATGAAATATAATATTCTCAACCGCAATCGTCTATTATGAACTAATCTCTAGGAAATATGTGTCGGAACAGCTGTGAATAATAGATAAGAAATATTACTTCTCAAGGATAGTGATAAGGTTGTAAAATAATGAAAACTCAGAAGAAGAACATAGAATTTATGGGTTTATTAAATTTTAATAATAATACATTTAAATTTACATCAATACATTTAAATACTTATATAAACATTCAACATTTCTTGCACCACATATAGAATAGTTGTTAATATGGTTCAAGCAGCGACGCCTCATTTTAATTAAATTGGGACAATCGTAAAATTTATCATCTTCTAAATTTATAACACTATATTCATTACAATGTAAGTAGGAATTGAAAATAGAATCTAATAGTAACTTCTTCGAATACCCTTTTACAAAAATAATATTAAAACTATCTGAATGCCGAATGTGAAACTTGAAAATATTTTGAAACAGATTTGGCGATAAATTTCCAGCGCTGTATTTAAGACCGTGATAGTAATTTTCCAACCATTGAACTTGTTTCTTATCAGCTGTGTTAAGAGATCTGAAAGGTGTTGATGGTTTGAATAGGTAGGTATCTACATTATCTACATCGAATGATTTGATTGAAAGTTCTTTCAGTGTAAATTTTCCAGTAACACTGAATCCTTGAACATCGATTATAAATCGTCTAGCCATATGGACTATATGCTTCTTTCTCAGTATTGGTCCCAGCAACTTCTCTAAATGATTGATTCTTTTACGAAAACGTACTCGATTTACAGCTTCCCTCAACCACTCGATACCGCTTCTAGATTCACACTGAGATTCAATAATAAAAATTTCAACAATATCTACACCATCAGAGTTTGTTAAAAATGATACACTTTTCTGCATTACGAGTTTTAAATTAATTTTCGAATTATCCCTGACAATGGAGTGTATTCAACGACAGCATCACACAAAAAAAGGCAATAGGCTCGAGTGTTTGGTTTGAATGCTTGCGTAGCTTCTAATTCAATTTTTAAATCAACAGTAGATGATTTAATACTTTCATTTTGTTTAGATACATCAAACACAAAAAGAACATGATCTCTGAATTGAATCATATTCAATATTGGTTCGTTTATGCCATCGCCATAGTAACTGTTTTGGAAAGTGGCATACATGTAATAGAATTGTGCATAATCACCGCTATCCATATTAAGATTTAAGTTATCATACGGATATGAATTCGAGTTTAGATGGATTTTTATATTTCGCAGCGATGCATTATCAAATTTGGATGCGTCTTTTACATGGGTATCCCTTCGCCCCTCTTGCAGCGCAATTATAACATATCGAGGCTTCTCCAGAGCTGTAGATGTGCGCTTCAGTCTTGGATGTAACGTACTTAACATCTGTAACCTACCCCAACTAATCTAATGCTAACCTATCCTAATGTTAACTCAACTAACCTACCCCAATGGGATTAAAGATAATGTAGATATCTACCTATTCAAACCCACTTTCTATAAACTTTGCATCCACTTTGCATCCACTTCAATCCACTTTCCATCCACTTGCATCCACTTGCATCCACTTGAATCCACTTTCCATCCACTAGCATCCACTTTCCATCCACTTACGTCCACTTTCCATCCAATTCCATCCACTTTCCATCCACTTGCATCCACTTTCCATCCACTTTACATCCACTTTCCATCCACCTGCATCCACTTTCCATCCACCTGCATCCACTTTCCATCCACTTGCATCCACTTTCCATCCACTTTACATCCACTTTCCATCCACTTTCCATCCATCTGCATCCACTTTCCATCCACTTGCATCCACTTTCCATCCACTTTCCATCCACTTGCATCCACATTCCATCCACTTGCATCCACTTTCCATCCACTTTCCATCCACTTGCATCCACTTTCCATCCACTTTACATCCACTTTCTACCCACCTGCATTCACTTTCCATCCACTTGCATCCACTTTCCATCCACTTTCCATCCACTTCCATCCACTTTCCATCCACTTGCATCCACTTTCCATCTACTTGCATCCACTTTCCATCCACTTACATCCACTTTCCATCCACTTACATCCACTTTCCATCCACTTGCGTCCACTTTCCATCCACTTGCATCCACTTTCCATCCACTTTTCATCCACTTGCATCCACTTTCCATCCACTTTCCATCCACTTTCCATCCACTTGCATCCACTTCCCATCCACTTTCTATCCACTTGCATCCACTTGCATCCACTTCCCATCCACTTTCCATCCACTTTCCATCCACTTTTTATTCTTCTCTATCTATTGAATTGTATAACTTGATTGATAATCATTCTTCCATTGTAATACTGGACGTTGGTGTGAATACATCATGTTTAAATGTAACGAGTGTACCAAACGATATTCATTGATTCAAAATTTACGCAGACAAGAAAGAGGTCACAACAAAAACTTTGTATGCGAGTATTGCGCAAAAATATTTTCTGGTCGCGATATATATAATCGCCATTTGTCGACTAAACATTATGCAGCTAAGATGAGTAAGCTGGTGGATCTCGAAGAACAATCGCAAGACACTCTTAATGAAGCCGCATTTAGAAATTTGCGAGATGACGAGATAATCCAAAAAGAAAAACGTATCAAAATACTTGATAATGATGATCTAGTAATTGAAAATGAAAAATCGAAAGAATTTAGAGATATAATATTAAAGAAAGTACAGCGAGCGAAACAATCGGAAAACGATGACAGCTTGATTGAAAGTAAAGTAAAGAAAGTGGAAGCGAAAGTACCTGAAAATCATGTTATAGGCAATGACTTAATGGAAGAAAACAGTTTGGATAAAAGTGTGGCTGATGATATTGAAGCAGATGTATCTAAAGACCATGCTACAGATATTGAAGCAGATATATCTAAAGATCATGATATAGATAATGACTTACTGGCGGGGATAAAAGAAAACTGAATAAACGTCTCAATATCAGCTGACTCCTTTAAAGAGTTGTTAAATTACCTGGATTTATGGGGACATCAATTTGATATTAGTAATTCTCAAACATCTAAACAGAACATCTCCGCAGGATTTCCAAGAAATTGCATTAATAAGGGAGAACAAGATGAAGAAAGTGTTTTCACAGACTATGATTTCGAAGAGAACATACCTTACCTCAATGAAAAAATTGCAAACAGGAAGTGGTTTGATCCGTTTATTGAATGGAATGATCCCAACGAGTTGGTTGAACGATTATGGTTGATAAAAAAGTCTCAACAATTTGGAGACAAATCCAAGGATTATGAGATTCCAACTATCGAAAATGCTTTAAGAGAAGCCGACATAATCGAGTAATATTTGACGATGATCTTCTTAATAAACATCAGCTGTCGTAAAGGATCGAAGGTGTTATTTTAAAAAATATGTACTTATTGTAAAATAGTGATTCTATTTGTAATTGTAAATAAATATATATATTTTTATTCTACTAATAACTTGGTTTTATTTTTACCCGTAATCCTAAAACTGAATAAAATGGTTAAGAAAAACGATATACATTGTTAAATTATTATTTTTATTATAATTAGTAAAAAATCTTTGTAGATTACAAAATCTTTTTTCATCAATACATTTATAACATTTATATCGGGGTGGTGGGGGTCCATCAATATGATCTACATCAGTTGGTAGATTGTAATGTTTGTAACATGGTAGACAGGCGGCTATATCTTCATCTTCTTGAAAATGTGATGGAAGCGCATCCCACATCGATAGTAGTTCCCTGGATGTTATATGTGTCATTAAATGTAGTTTATACTGATTATAGCAAGCACAACACCTATTCATTGATACACAGTCTAGAAAAAAGTTGATAGCACTTTTTAACATCTTGATATCTTTTAATTGTTAATTTTAATCGTTGAATTTTTTTAATGTGTTGTTCCAATCGTGCTTTACTTTGTACTAACCGTTCTACTGCATCGTCGGTGATCTTAACCATTACACTGTTATCTAAATAAATCATCTAACTTGCATAGTGCCTTTTGATCTAGATCGAATTGAACCCCTCTGCTTTGTAATGTCATATATCTGCTTCTATTCCGTTTAGCTGATGGGTGAAAAGTTATGGTGAAGCTATCGCAAGCGGGTACTATTTCGATATATGATATTTCCGACTTTTGAGTTTCTAGCAAAGGGTTGCAGTTGGGACACTTCCTTTTAACTCCTCTTTGCGGTTTAATCGCTGATGTTGAAAAGAACGTATTCACCTTATGCCATTCAAATTTTAATGCGAACCATTCGATTGGGATTAATGTGGAACTTCTTTGGGAGTTGAATATACGAACACAGGGGTAATAGCCTCTAACCGCGCTGAATCCAGTTGAAGCTGATAATGTCTTGGATATTGGGTAGCTAACTTTGTTTATGAGCCGACATTCACTTTTAATTTCTTCATTGAAATCTTGTAGTAAGTCATCCAAGAAAGTAGGTGAACTTATGTCCGAATCTGACATGGGTGCTGTTGATACTGACATTGTGTTGATATAACTAATTCATTTTTAGCATTTTGTCTCCTATTTTTACCCAAACGGATTTTGAATGAGCCAATCAAAATGCTTCGTATGTATCACGTGATCCAGACAAGTTGAGACGCGAAATTGTTATCAGCGCTAGACTACTAGTTGCATCTAACCGATAAATCAAAAACATGTTTATCGTGTTTATTAAATTAACCACAAACAAACTTAACAATAACAGGAAGTTGTTATTGCTACCAAACATCCGGTCGATGTAGTAGTTCCGGTTCAGACAAGTTGAGACAGGATTGTTATCAGTGCTAGACGCTCGGTCCTATCTAGACGAATGGTTACATAAACATTTTCTATCGTTGAAGTTGTAATAAAAATTATTGGATGTTATTTCATTCTCATACATTTAAAAGCTTCAAATACTAAACTGATTACATAAACTGAAAAAGAAACAATATATTCCATTTCTCACTCAAAATTAAACCTAATTGCTGAAATACTTTTTTATTTATATTAAATAATTAATACGGTCTAAATCACAGACAAGTTTAAGAAATTTTACATATATTTTAGTTGAATTAAACAACCCCTTATATATTTTAGTTCAGTCTCTCTAGTCTCTTTCTAACTAGTCTCATGTATCTAGCTCCGTCTATCTAGCCCCATGTACCTAGCCCCATGTATCTACCCCCGTCTATCTAGTCTCATGTATCTAACCCCGTATATCTAGTCTCATGTATCTAGCCCCGTCTGTCTAGCCCCATGTATCTAGTCTCATGTATCTAGCCCCGTCTATCTAGTCTCATGTATTTAGTCCCGTCTATCTAGTCTCATGTATTTAGTCCCATGGATCTAGCCCCGTCTGTCTAGTCTCATGTATTTAGTCCCGTTGATGTATGCAACCAACTTCACACCTCATTTGTCTCAACAGGATCTAATTTTGAATTTTCCCGCCTCGCGTCTATTTTTTGAATTTTCCCGGGCATCTGGAAGTTCTGAAAATGGCGGCCGGAAGTCGAAACCGGAAACAGGAAGTCGAAACCGGTAACCGGAAGCCGAAACCGGAAGTCGAAACCGAAAGTCGAAACCGGAAGTCGAAACCGGAAGTTCCACGGTCAAGGTTAGGTTAGGGGTCAATGTCAAGGTCATGGTGCATGCGTATGAAAGTGGTGGCGGTGGATTTAGAACATACTATCTTTCCCTACTTACACACAAAGAACTACAGATACAAACTTAAACTTAAAATGGTGGAGTAGGGTATTTTATATAAAAAGGGATACGAATAATGATTAACAAAGGATGTGAATAATATTTGATAAAACAATGAGAAAAACAACAGGTGTCCTTTTTGCAGCTCGGCATTCCCGCACATTGTGAGAATAACAACACGTGTCCTTTCTGCTTACGCCGCACAGATATACACAATATGCAAATGATTTCACTTATAGTGTTTAATAATTATACAGGGTGGACGGTAGGTAACTCCTCCTCCCCTAGATCTTGGCATCGCCAGGAAGACGAAGGTTGGCAGCAAGGGTAGTGGTCCTAACTCCTGGATTTCCCTGTTGAGGCTGACGTCTGTTAATGATTCATTTCAGGACGAAATTTCCAAAGGTGATGGAACCAGCAATATACAGGGTGATGGTCCATATACTTGGAATGTAAATATTTGGGACATCATCAAAAATAGGCACTTGTTGCATTATTCGGATGTCCTCTAGTTTTAATTTCTTTACGTTAATGTTGAATGCGGTAAGGTTGGCTTTTGGGGGTAATTGAAGTTGTGGGTTGTCAATTACCAAAGGATTTCCAAACGTAGTATCTTGAAATTTAATTTCTTTTTTCCTATAGAGAATTCTAGATTTTTCATGTTTCATTAAGTAGATTCCAATTAGATTTTTGGTCTCAATTTCATGTTGACATTGCCATTGTATTGCTTCTTGTTTTGGAAAGACAGCAAGATACTGATTAATAAAGTATATAATTTCTAAATGATTTTGCAGTATATTTAATTTTGTATATTGACATCTATTATTACTTCCATTTAATATAATTTCCTTCTCACATTCTGCTTCATGGTTCATGAGCAGATAACTCTGGCATTGATAGTATTTAATACCTTTGGTACACATTTGAATTAGAGGCCATATACTATCTTCAATTACTGATTTTAACAAATATGTAACATTAGGTATGATTGTAAAGAATGCAGATTCATATTCTGTAGGAATAGGGTTTAAGTAATAAAGTTCGAACTCATGTTCGTAATTTATAGGGATAGATAGGAAATAATTAATTCTAGTTGGGTTCAGTTTTACAATTTACTTTTATAATTGATTCAAAATCTAAAATATTTTCTATCTTCAATTGCAAGGGTTTGTTCATTATAATATGTGGATATTTTTTCAAGTTCAGTTAGTAAATCTTTCGGTTGTATAATACTACTAACGTCTTTAGTTTACAGAATGAAATCGAATTTTCAATTTCTTCTAGAATATTTAATATAGCATTACATAATAAATTTAATTGATTAAATAAATCTTTCGTAAACATTAGGTGATAATATTCTATTTCGGTTTCGAATAACTTACTTAATTGTAAAATTCTGAATTTCAGTAACAATTCATTATGTTCAATACTTTTTAAAATATTTTTAAATTCTTCAATAATTTGGGTATTTTAGCTGTATCCCATTTTCATCTGATTCTTAATATAACCTTGGTTAGTTTTTAAATGTGTTAAAATATCGTTGATTCTTTCGCCATCCTTGGCATCTAAATTTCCACTAATAGTTTTAATAATAGTTCCAAGACCATCAATTAGTCCTCTTCTATTTCTTATTTTATTTACCGATTGATACTTTAAATTAACAATTTTATTACGAACACTATTCTGAGTGAAATTTACAATTTTATTATAATCGTCAAATTCTCTTTTATATATTGTAATATTTTGCATTACAAATTGTAGGCAATTTTAATAATAATAATTTGTCAACTTCATCATATAATGAAAACAGGTCATAATAGTGAACAAAAGTACGATCTGATTTTTGTAGTTTAGCTAATCCTAATTTTATTGGTAATTCTCCTAAATTCTTGGTTATATTCTTTATTTACATGCATCCTGTCAGTGTGTCGAAGATGAGGGACCTGGAATGGAATCATCAGGCTTAATTATATCATGATAGATGTGAATAATAATATTTACATCTTTAAATATGTATTGTAACAACATTTTTACATTTTTATACATTAATCGGTCCTTACCACATCTTAACTTAGGTATTACTAATTTATTAATTCTATTTTTAATACAGAATTCTTCTCAATTCTTCTCTAATTAACTGAAGTTTTAAATAAACATTCGTATGTTGGTTTATCATAATATTTCAGTTTAGTAATAAGATAAATTATAAATCGATTGTTATTTTTAAATGACAAGATGAATATAGTTTTGGGTTTTGAACCTGTAATAATTCTACTCTTCTAAATCTAGTTTTAAAGTCAACACTTAATGCGATTCCAGCGTTCATTGCTAGATCTGAACTTACGCAGTGTGCTAATGAAAAATCGCTAGGTGCTTGAAATATATTATCCTCCTTTTCAATAATATTCTTTGCTTCATTGTTACCCGTATTTGTTAAATAAATTTCAAAATTTTGGAGGTTTAATATATTTGAGCTATATTTCTTGAAAGGTTTTTGATTTTTAGCTCGCGGTCTCTTTATTTTAGACAGGTGAATTTTTTCAACTGTGTTATGACGTCGAGTGTTTATTTTAGCTGTTTTTAGTTCGGGATCAATTGATTGGATATTTTCCTTTTGATATTTGTTTTTAGTTTTTGATTGTTTTTGTTTATTTTTAACAAATACTACCTCAGGGACTTTAAATATCTCTTCTCGTTTTTCGTTTTGATTGGATATAGTTTTATTCTTATTTTCTTGAATACGTTCATTAATATTTTGATATAATAATTTTAACTTATCTCTATGACTAACAATATAATTATTTACAAAACGAGTTTCTAAATCAACATTAAAGGAGAATCTGGTTCAGTATGTCCAGATATTTTTTCTGAAGGTTTTAGCTTCGTTACAGAATGGATAGAATTATTATATGCTACAATTGAATAAATAACTTTAATTTCTATTGGTTCTTTCTTATAAAGTTTCTTTCTTATAAAGGTTGTTGAATAAACGGATGTGTTCTATTATCGTAGACTGTACGCGTTCTATCATACCATTAGATTCTGAGTGCTGAGAACTAATATAGTGTAATTTTATTTTGTGTATTTCCAACAATTCTTTAATAACTGAATTTTTAAATTCTAAATGATTATCTGCAATTATTTTCGAAGGTATCCATGGTGTGTACAAAACTTAATTAGATTATTTCAACTGCCTGATATGAATTTAATTTTTAAAGTTGAATAGTGAGGAATTTAACTTTTTCTAAGGTAATACTATCTATATGAATAGTTTCAAATGGTCTTGTAGATGTTCGGGAAATATTAAATTTTAATTTCAGTAGATTCCTTTCGTATTTACTAACTAGACAAATTTCACATTGGTTTATAAATTTTTGGATAGTTTGCCGCCTATTAAGCCAATAAAATATTTTCTTTATTTTTTCTTCGGTTTCATCTATACCTCGGTGACTTGACTTTTCTTCGTGATATATTTTAATAGTTTCCTCGATTTCATCGTCAGTTTCTACATCAGTTAACTTTTCCGTACACCTAACAAAGCTAATTTCTGGATTCCTAAAATATTTTTGCACAACAGCACAAAATGAAGTGAATGAAATGAAATTTATAACATCTCTTTCGAAATTTGTTTTCGGGAGTTGGACATATAAACGCATTTTCTTATTATTAAAGATTTTTTTTGTTTTAGCCTTCGAAGGCGCATAATTTACTTCGGATATAATAATTTGGTTATCGTCGATATTAACAGGTTTTTCTATAATTGGAATACTAAATATGGGATCCTCAACATTTAAATGTATCGTTATATTATCATCATTATCATCATCAATATCTAAATCTTCTAAGTGACAACTTGGCTCAACAATAAGTGATTCACTTCGTTCGTTGTCAGTAAATGTATCATTAAAATTCTTAATATAAAATTCACTTAGATCATTATATTCTTCAGTTACATTTAATACAATACGCGAAAGTGCGTCTGTATTTTTATTTAAACTTCCTTTCCTATTCAAATTATTTGATCGAATTTTAGAAAAGTCAAATTTTACCTTTTCATTATCGATCATATTTAATTCAGAATAGTTCCTATCAAAGTTTAATTTTAATTGAATATTTGGGGTAATTAATAAGTTTTCCCCAAGATTAATACTAGCTTTTAATATCTTAAGATTATCTACTCCTAGCAATAAATCAAAGTAAGAGTGAAAGTTAAATAAAAAGAACTTTATTATTTTTTCCTAAGTTAGATTTAAACAAGCTATTTAAATGAACAACCGTACTTTTCTGACCATGTGTAGTTCCATGTGCTCTGGAAACAGTAAATGGAACATTTTTAATTGTTTTTTTAAACAATTTATACGCTATTTTCGGGTTGACAAAAGAACGAGAACTACCTGTATTTTATAAAATTCTAAGATTATTTTTGGGTTCTACAATAAAGGTAGTTTACTTACATTAGTATTTGATAGGTTTAAGTATTCAATTCGTCGCTCGAGGCCTTTTCCTCTAAAAAATTATCGTCTGAACTCATAGTATTTAATCCTTTGCGTATATCAGTATTTCTCAAACTTATTTGTCTCATCGCCCACCTGTGATATGCTAAAGTTAATAACGCCCCCCCAATCAAGAAATTTTTATTATAAAACAACGAAAATACTTAAATACTCACTAGAAATCTAGCAAAGTTGAAAGTAAAATTTATATATCAAGAATACACGCGCTAGTAAGGACAAGCCGCAATTTCTTGTAACATCATCACTTAGAATCAATTAAAAAATATATAATGTAAAATGAATTGTAAGTTTAGATTAATAATAAATGAATTCTTAAATAACTAGCAACAATAATTGTGATAGTTTTTGAAATATTTCAAATAAAAATTGACATGCGAGGATGCCCGTAGAAAGAAAAATTCGTGAAAAAAAAGTGAAGGCATTTTAATTTTTACAGAAATAAAATTATAATAATTTTTTTTTCAGAAACTTGAAAAGTTGGTAGATTTTTTTCCAAGGTAGTAGATTTGGGCCAGACACTAAAAGGTGGTAGATCTACCGAAGCTGGTAGAGTTATTAACGCTGGCTGTGTGTGTGTGCGTGAGATTATCGATACTCGACCAGCAGCGAATAGCAGACGTGCGTAGCCGCTTGTATAATACTGAACACGGAACAATTTTGTCGAAAGTATTTGTTTATTTTAAATTAACAGAAATACATTGTATAGCTCGTGATACCTTCCGCCCCCCTGGCTACCTAGCGACCCCCAAAACGACGTCATCGTCCACTGGGGGGCGATATCGCCCACTTTGAGAAACGCTGGCGTATATTATTAAAATTTCTATTAACAAAATTTCTATTTTGAGAAGGGAATAAGTTGTCCTAGTTTACATGGGGGTTGGTTTATAATGTGCATTCTGATTTGTCCTATTATTATAATTTGTATTATTAAATCTTTCATTAGAATGGTTATAATTATTTCGACCAAAATTATTATTTTGTCTATTCGCCTGATATAAAAATGGTTTACTATTAAATGAACTGGGACCTGGTCTCTGAATTTGAATTTTTGATTTTTCTTTACTTTCCGCGAGTTCAAGCTGAAAATCATTTGTTAGCATATTTAATGCCGTATTTAGATCTTGTGGATTTTTAACTCTCATTTGTGAGCTCACAGGATCTCTTAATCATCTCAATAAAACTTTTAATTCCTGTATAATTCCTTGCTTCCTGGTTCCTTTTTTAAAATTGATTCAAAATCTGCGTATACAACAAAGGGTGGGTATACGCATTTTTCTATCGAAATTTTGAAATTTTAATATATCCGTCGGCATTATAGTGTAAATGTTGTTAAAGTACAATTTATGTCGATTAAACGCGAATTCAGTTGAAAAAAGGTTAAACAGCCGTCATAAATATTTTTTTCCATAATCTGGAAAAGTCCCTTTCCCTAGTCTCGTTAGTTTACCATACTATTGGTCCTACTACGTCATGTTGTTTAGATTTAAAATTAAACTCCATGCTATAAACGTTAATACTAAAGTTATTTAGCTGTTCAAATTTTGAAATGTCTTTAATTCTAAGCAGAAACTCTAGTCTGTCATATTTTAAAATTGAAGAAAAGTGGGGATATGATGCCGGGCGATCTGGATGCGTATTCTCGGGGTGTAATGCGGATACAATGCTCCATAAAAAACAAAACTCATCTTCATTCTGTACATTGATACATTCTTTCCTATTCCTAATCTCTTTTGGCAGTTCAATAAATGACGACCCATGTATTAGTTTATATTTATTGATATTAACTTCTAAATGGGAAATCTCCCTTAGTGACCAACCCGAATCTTTCTCCTGAAACTCGCCACATTTGGTTTTAATTTTGGCACACATACTGTCATAATTTTCAACAAAGCTACTCATGCTACTTGTTATTTCGCGATATTTTGTGTGAAATGACTTTAATTCGCCCGCCTGATTTTTTTCATTTATATAAATACCAAAGAGTTCAATGTTAAATTTCACGCCTGAATTAAATGATTTGATAACGTTTTCAAGCACGCTACCAACAGTACCCCTCGAATTGATAAGGGAACTATTTATGTCGATTCCCGAACCTTTAATACAATAGCTAGCTACGCTTTTCTTGAAACTGCTGGAAATTTCAGTAATACCCTGCTGGTACGGTTTAGCTGCTATCTGGAGATGCTTTTGTGATCTTAGATGTCCTGCATATTTGACTTTGGTTGGAAAGACTTGGTCACATATGTTATAGTGGTGAATTTATGGAGTCGGCTGATCTATTTTCATCTTCTTCGAGGCGGGGGTTGAATCGTTGGTATCTAGGGGTCTCTTTGAGGTGGAGGTTGAATCATCGGTACCTAGGGGTCACCTAGGTGACTTACCTAGGTCACCTATTTAGGTTTTTTACCACCTCTATCACCTCGATCGGTCACCTATCACCTCGAAGGTGGTGGGCACATTGATGTTATGATATTTTTTCATGTGGCGTTTGTGGTTATCGCTTCTTGTAAATAGTGAATTACATTTATAATCCATAAATTTCACATTTATAATCCACTATTTCATTTTCACCGCAGACTTTCGAATGACGGAAAAGAATATCTTTCCTTGCAAAAACTTTTTGACATTTACTGCAGGAGAACATTTTTTAAGCTGGATGTCGACTTGTCGTGACTGAGTGTATTTAACAAATAATGATTGAGAGCTCTCAGCTCGATCTTATATATGCGTTGGTTGTATCACGTGATCCAGACAAGTTGAAATACGAAAATGCTGACTCTATAGTTCCTTACATTTGTTTATCAAAACGAAGTCAAATTCTTAATATGACAAACAGATTAATTCCATGAAACTAGCAGTCTGCGGTCACGTTTACGGATAAGTTGAAACAGGAAAATGCTGACTCGACGGTTTTAACTTTCTCACGATTCACTGGCACGGGTCAAAAACTAGGTCAAACTCTTAAGAGGATAAACACATTAATTCCAAGAAACAGTGTTTGTTTCTACGGTGACGTATGATAAACACATTAATTCCAAGAAACAGTGTTTATTTCTACGGTCACGTTCAGGAAAATGCTGTCTCGACGGTTTTAACTTTCCCACGATTTTTTGCATGAGTTCATCAAAAACTAGGTTAAACTCTTTATAGGATAAACACACTAATTCCTAGAAACAGTGTTTCTACGCTCACGTTTACAGACAAGTTGAAACAGGAAAATGCTGACTCGAAAGTTTTAGCTTTCCCACGATTCGTTGCACGGGTTCAATGACCAAAAACTGGGTAAAACTATTAATATGTTTCCACCCTCCTCACAACCAATTTTGAAATTACCTTCCCGCTTCAAATTTTGAATTTTCACGCGCAAAACCGGAAGTCTATACCGGAAGTTGGAATCCGGAATCTGGAAGTCGGAAACCGGAAGTCGAAACTAGAAGTCGAAGACGGAAGGCGAAACCGGAAAATCGGAAGTGTCGAGGTCAAGGTCGGGAGGTGGGAGGTGGGAATAGAACATGACATCTTTTCCTACTCTTCTCATTTTAAACAACCCACATACGTACATATTCGATTAAGAGATTCTTAGTTTTAGCAGCGTAATTCACGTATCTTCAACATTCGATATTCATCCCAACCATATTTTGTTTTTCAACATCTACTACACCGGCTTCTGCACCGCACATTAGTAATGGGAATAAATCAGAGGCGGGGGCCTCTTTAAGGCCACCTACCTCTAAGGGGCCCCGCATAAACCTAACTTTACAATTTTTTTCTATTAACAAAAATTTGGGTTTCATATGTGCAATTTTAATTACGTACTTGATCTTTGAATTAATCACTGATCTAAAAAAAAATTATATTTTCTTTTCATTGGTGTCTGGAAAATTAAACGACATCCTTCAGGAGCCAAAAAAAGATGCGAGCAGGCTGCTAACCAACAGAAAGGAGCATTGGACAAATTTATAAGTGGCCCTGGTCACTCGGCCATCATAATTCGAGCAACAATTAAAATGAAGAACAAGGAGTTTCCATCAGTCAACGAAAAGAGTTAGTTGAAGTTGAAAACCAAGGTATAGAAAGCAACCATGATGACGAAAATGAAGAACCAGTCATTGGGCAACCAGGTGAAAACATTGATAAAAAACACTATTCACATAAAGAAACATTCAAAAATGTTATAACAACAAAATATTATAGTATCATTTTAGATTCTACATCCGATGTAGTGCATGTGCACTTACCTTCGTAGTGCGCTATTTATCAGAGAATGGAGATATTAAGGAAAGATTTTTAAAGCTCTTCCTTATAGAAAGACATGATGCGAAGTATCTAGAAGAGACAGTTTTATCTACCTTGCAAAATTTGCCAGTAACTACAAAATATGGTCGTGGACAATCGTACGACAATGCAGCAAATATGTCGGGCAAGTACAATTGTCTGCAAACAAGAATAAGACAACATGCTCGATCAGCAACGTTTATTCCGTGCTCTAGTCATTCACTTAATTTAGTTGGTAATGTTGCTGCAGAGAGTTGTAGTAATGCGTCCAGATATTTTTTATTCGTGCAAAATGTTTTTTCTCTGCATCACCGATTCGATGGAACATGTTATGCAATAAATTAGATAAGGGTCTTATACATTAAAGAAAGTGCCAGATACAAGATGGTCCGCCCGGGGTTATGCAGTTTCAGTGTTAAAATGTGGCTACAAAAATATTAAAGAGGCATTAGATGAAATATGCAACTCCACAAAAGAAAAAAAATGTTGTTATTGAAGGAAAAGCGTTACTTAAAAAATTAATGATTATGAAACTACTGTTATGACAGCCCTATGGAATCAATTTTTGCAAAGAATCAATGCAACAAGTAAATCTTTACAATCTATTTTTAATCTATAGACTGCCCAATTAATTGTTAAAGATGCGTCATTATTAAAAAGTCTAGAAATTTTTATTTATGAAAAAATCAGACATAATTTTATCGAAATAGAATAGCAAGTTAAAGAAATTAAGTTAGCAGAACTGAACAGATGTGGACAAATCTACGAAAATGTTATTTATTATGTTAATAGCAATTTAGAGTTTTTTTTTCTTTAACATGTGTGTAGAAGAATGGAAAAATTGCGTTAATAATTTAATAGAAATGTACAAAGTTGACATTGATTCGAGTAATTTTAAAAAAGAGTTGGAACTGTTTTTATATTTTTAGATGAAGAAGACAAGCAATCAATTGATAATATATTATAAGGCATTAGATATGAAATCAACTTTCCCAAATCTGGAAATAATAAAAAAAAAAATTGTTACCAATTTCAAACGCATTCGGGGGAACGATCATTTTCTTGTTTAAAATCAGTTAAAAATTATCTAAGAAATTAATAAAATATCAGTTCAAAACTTGAATATTATTATGCTATTAATACACATATATTATCTTGCAACCAAATATGGCAACATCATAGAAGTTGAATAAATAATTGGAAACACTGGTTAGGAAAGAATGGCTAATAAAACATGTGCAGAAAAGTTACGAAAAGCCTATGCAATCACCTGGAATATGTACAACAAGAAATCACTTTCTACCAAAGCAAAACTCTGTCACTACCATGCAGTCATCCTTCCAGAAGCACTCTATGCAATTGAGACTTCATCATTAACCATCTACATCAATGATATTGAGAAAGTTGAACGTCAGATACTGAGAAAAATATTTGGACCCAAGGTACAAGATGGTATCTGGATGCGTAAAAGTTCACAAGAACTGTATTCCTTGACAGAACGATTCTCCTCAGTTGCACGGAAAATACGTCTGAAATTCTACGGTCATATAGTACAAATGGATGACTCTCGATTGACCAAGAAAATCTTCCACATCATCAATGGAATCACCAAAACATGACAAGGAAATAAATTCACATAACTTCACATCAGAGAATCCAACAGCTAAGAGTTTGAAACTAAAAAACGCATGGACGCAAGAAAGAAGACAGGCCCAGAGAGAGAGGATGAGGAAGTTTTAGGAAGATAAAAAGAACAAGACCAGTGCTAAGTAATGGTTCTACGTGCTCCTTAGAGGGCTAAACGAATAAATAATAATATACACATATATTATATTCAAATATTATTGGAAATAAAACTTTAGTAGTTCTTAATATTTTTTTTTTTTAATAATATGGTTCACACGTAATTTTTATTTTCCTTGTTTCTCTCGTTTTATTGCGAGGGGGAGGGGGCAATATTTCTTCTGCGCCCGGGGCCCCAACTGTCCTAAATCCGCCACTGGAATAAATAGATTGATATTCTTGTTTTTAGATCCAAGTTCTTGTTTGAAAGGAGTACACATTTCACTGTGGTCATTTTCCTCATTATTATTCCTAGGTATTGGTACGCTGCCACTCTCTCAATGGTTCGGTTGTTTATAGTAATTGTGTTTCTATTGTTATTGTTCTGGTTCTTTATTACCATATATTTGGTTTTATTGTGATAATAAAATAGACCATATTCGTTACTGTATCAGTTTATGTATTCTATGATTCTCTGTGTGTCTGTCTGGTTTGTTGTCCAAATTAGAGAATCATCTGCATATCTGTTATTGTTCATGGCTTATCCATTGATTACTACTCCTAGGGCGTGCTGAATATTTTTTTATTCTGAGTATAAATTAAACAGTTTAGGTGACAGAATGCACCCTTTTTGTCTTCTATTTTGATTGTGGATTTCTGATTCTAGTATAGTGTTTGTATTAAATTTATAATTTTATCGTCAATTCCTATATTTTTAAGTATGGAAATGGGTTTTTGATGACGTATTTTATCGAACGCCTTTTCGTAATCGCTCATATATAACATATATGCATATATAAATGCATATAACATATATGCATTTATGCATTCACATCTCTACACCTTTGTATCATACCGTTAGAGTTAAAGAGTGCCTCGCGAGTCCCCATGCCGTCTCTAAATACAACTTGGGTTTAGGCAATGTTTTCCTCTTTGAGAAATACTTTTAGGGTGCGGCTCATTAGGCTCAATGTTCGGGGTTCTGAGCATGCTATGTTGTCTGTTGTTTTTTTGAATGACAATAAGTTTTAGTTAGGTTAGGTTTTAACGCACCCTCTACGCGTTCACAAAGATTCAAGATCGGTTCCGCTAGCAAAGTAGTAAAAGGGTTAAGATTGTGGAGGGTGTCAACTAACTGACCTCACCAGCGGCCTTGCCTCCCGAGAGTCGAAAATGCTGCGTCATCTGGAGTAACGTTATTGGATAAAGTTAAAACATTTTCTAAATGGGTTGGAGAATTTCACACACACATAACATTAAAAAGCAGAAAATAATAAAATATATAAAAAAAAACTTAAAAAAAAACACGTTTTTAATAAAATGCACTCATAAGCAAAATAGACCAGACAACCGTCAGATTATCAAAAAAATCCGCATTATCAGGATTGAAACAAAACAATATAGTATACTTTGCAGCAAGAGATGAAAGGCGTTTTTTTTGGTGAGGTGGGAGTTTGCTCACGAGCGTCAGCGAGTTAGCAATCACACCGAACAACAAAAAAAACACTTTCATCGCGAGTAGTAAATGCAATTTTTTCTACTGATTTCGGTTGTAGAATCCATAATTCGACATTAATAAATTCAATTCGAAGCGAACTGTCAGAACTGTCAATACAAATTTAATTGTTGGTTTGGTCGTTTCCATGGTAATATATTGCATTCTCATAGAAGGTGATACTTGTCAAGTCAAATGTTAAAATTTATAAAAAATACAAACGTAAAACGAGCCTGAAACTTCAAGCTAACTCTACTACAATTGTCTTACCATCTGTACTAAGTTTGTACATATTTTTTGGATGTACACATTTACCTATATAGATATATATATATATATATATATATATATATATATATATATATATATATATATATATATATATATATATATATTTATTTTTTTCTGAAATACAGTTGTACATAAAATATATAAAATTGTTTTTCTACTGATATATGTGAAAATGGCATTTTTCCACGGCTTTTTACCCTACATGAAAGTGACATTTTTTCATTCTAGAGATGTAAATGAGCATTTTAAATTTATGATTTTCTCGATTAAAACACTAAACTAACCAAATTTGCATGTACTTTCTTATTAATTACATCAATTTCAATGAAATATTTTATGTACAAACGTAAAACGAGCCTGAAACTATTTAAAAAACCGAAAGGTTTCAAAAGAAAATCATAAATTTAAAATGCTCATTTACATCTCTAGAATGAAAAAATGTCACTTTCATGTAGGGAAAAAAGCCGTGGAAAAATGCCATTTTCACATATATCAGTAGAAAAACAATTTTATATATTTTATGTACAACTGTATTTCAGAAAAAAAAAAAAAAAATATATATATATATATATATATATATATATATATATATATATATATATATATATATATATATATATATATATCTATATAGGTAAATGTGTACATACAAAAAATATGTACAAACTTAGTACAGATGGTAAGACAATTGTAGTAGAGTTAGCTTGAAGCTAATGAAGTTTTCAAAGTTAAAAGCAGGGTGTGGTTTCCAGACCTTTTACCTAGAACACTGGATGGTGTTGTTTTTGACTTTACTCCTTCTGTGCGCGAGGTTTATATCGGGCGCGGGGCTGAGTGAACCCGGGGCTTGGTAGCGGGCGCGGCGCGGCCGGATTAACCAACCGCCGGATTATTAACATTATATGTGTATGTGTATATTGTATTTTTGAGTGCTGATATTACTGACAAAATACATGCCTGGAGTGCCCACGAATTAGTCTTAAAAACATAGTGAATTTTTGAATTCAGTATAAGTATGGATTACCACGTAGTAATGTTCGCAACCATCCTATTAATTTTTTATATAAGGTATAATCTTGATTATCCGACACATATGGGACTATACAACCGCTTGTCAAATTTTCATTATAAAAAAATTTCGGATTATCATAATTAAAAGAAACATTTCAGACAATTCTATTTCAGATAGAATAAAATGTGTATCTGATCAACTTATGTGCTCAGAGTGGTACCTACCTGGGTTGTAAGAACGATGGACTGGTTGTAGATAGCCTGGCCTTTGCAGATGGCATGGCACTTTTTGCTGATTCTCTTGAGATGGCAACAATGGAGGTAAATTTCCTCAGAAAACAGGCTGCCAAAGTGGGTCTTCAAGTGTCGATGGAGAAAACATAATTCTTCACCAACATCAGAGAAGCAAACGGAGAGATGTTACTATAGCAGGAAAACATCAAGAGGAAAGAGAAATTTATGTATCTCGGCGAATGAATTGAAACCCAACTTATCAGAAAGAGCATCATTATCCAAGAGGGTCAACAAGTTACAACTGGCCTATCGACTGACTAAGAACAGTTACAAACAAGAAATGCCTGTCACGCAACCTGAAACTTAAGCACTACACATCAGTCTTACGACCAGAAGCCCTGTATACCATGTAGTGTCTTTCCTTGAAGCAAAGAGGTCTGGTAGATAAATTGGAAAGCAGAGAGAGGAGAATCCTCAGGAAGATCCTGGGCCCGGTAAAGGAAGATGGGGAATTCCGAATGCGGCATAACTCTGAGCTCTAGGAACATATTGAGATGCCCTCTGACTGTGCAAGGAAAAGAAGGGTAGCTCTCTATTCAAACCGATTAACCAACCGTCTGTTCACCTTCTGGCAAAACTAGAAGGTTCTTACCACTTGGTTGACAGAAACCGCGAAGGATATTAAAGAACTGGGAATAACAGATCTCCAAAACAGTGAGTCTGTGAGAAGCACCCTGAAGGAAGTCCGTGGAATTCAGAAAAAACCCCGAAGGAAAGGTACTCTCTCGACAGAAGAGAGAAAGGAGTTACACCCCCAGAAGATGCGACAATACTGGACAAAGATTAAAGCCCAACAGTTGTACCAACGTGGTCCAAAATAGGCCTATTCGAAACAAGAAGATGAAGAAGAAAATATGTATCAATATAGGTAAACGTATACATACAAAAAAAAATATGTAGAACTTAGATTAGATAGTAAGACAATTGTATGGTATGGTCGGCACGAGTGGTGTAGTGGTGACACTCGTGGTCTCATGTTAGAGCGCTAACTAACAAGTCTGGAGGTCGCGAATTCTATCCCCAGTGTCGGCCGCATTTGTACTAGAATACAAATGTGCAATTTATTAGCGCAATTTATAATAACATCTAGGTTTCTGGGCCTATAAGTGAAAAATGTAGACAAAATACAATAGGCCACTAGGCCGCAGTGTTTGAAGTTAATACCCGGTATCCATATTGGACCATTTTTTTTTTTTTAGAAGACAATTGTAGAGTGGAGTTGGTTTGGTCAGAGTCGTCAATCAAGTTTTCAGAGTTGGCCAGACCTTTTCCCAAGAACAATGGATGGTTTTGTTTTTGACTTTATTTTTTCTGTGCGCGAGGTTTATATACACCGCGGGGCAGCGTAAACTAAAGACACGTGTTTCTCACAGAGCGCCGGATTACGGAACATGTGGGATTAACAAACCGCCGGCTTATCAATATTAAAGTTTATTTTATTATTTTGTATTTTCTTCTTCTAACGGCAGGGAAAAACGAGAGAATAGCGAAGGAAATCCTTGATCTCACGGAGGAGAGAAGAAAACAAAAAGGAAAGGAAAAATGAAAAGAAGTACAAAAACAATCAACATCAGAAATAAAATAAACGAGGCCAGGGAAATACATGTCCATGTAAGAACAGTGACAAGAAATAGAAGAATATGAAAAGAATTACGATTTGTTCAGTATGTATGAGAAAATAATACTAGTCACAATAACAGGAAGTAAAACACGACTGGGCCTTATGAAAGGTAAACTGGAAACATAATACTGGATACACCATCAAAACTAAAGAGATTTGAATAATACATCCAGAAAGAAACATGCAATATAGAACCACCATCACCAGGACATAAAATTTCTACGAAGGAGATCGAATACGCGATAAGAAACTCTAATAAATAAGAAAGATAATCGAAACGAATAAGAAAGATAATGAAGCAGTAGGACCAAACCAAATACCGGTGGACCTTCTGAAGCTGATCGAAAACAAGACCTAAAACGCTTACTGACCTATATAACACCATTTACTAATGGCTCCGGTCTAGTATGTATTGGGGTTGAGATATGGGTGACCAGTCGAGAGGTACTTAACTGATAACTATTTCGTGTGAACAGCGTATATTAAAACTGACTATAGACCAGTGAGTATAACATCTTAACACCTTGATGGCAGGGAACAGAGAGGCCGTTGGTCTGCGACCACCTCTGGAGGAGGACAATCGAACATTACAGTTTTCAGTACACAACACGGTCCACATTTATTGCGATTCCAAAAAACAACAGACAACAAAGAATGCTCAGAACATTGAGCCTAATGAGCCGCAACTTAAAAGTATTTTTAAAAGTGTTCCATAAGGGAATATACAAAAAACTAGAGGAAAACATTGGCGAAACCCAATTTGTGTTAAGAAACGGCATGGGGACTCGTGAGGCACTCTTTTCGCCGTAATGATACAAAGATGATTAACGTGATGATACAAAGGTGTCAAGATGTGAACGTAGAAATGCATATATGTTTGACCGTTTGCGAAAAGGTTTTCGATAAAATAGGTCACCTAAAACACATTTCCATACTTAAAAATAAAGGAATTGACGATAAAATTATAAATGTAATACTATAAATGTAACACTATACTGGAATCAGAAAGCTACAATCAAAATTGAAGCACAAACCTCAGAAGAAATAAATATCTGCAAAGGAGTCAGAAAAGGGTGTATTATGTCACCGACAAATTTTATTTTATAATCGCCACACGGTTGTTCGCGTAGCACTTACTTAGACAAAATTATTTTCGTTCGTTTTGAGATCAAAATATTATATTAATATACATCGTGCTGACGGTAAATTCCATTAATTTTCATAATTAAAAAAAAAAAAACAAGTAGGAACGTACTTTTTAATTTTATTTAAATTTCACAGTAACAATAATTAAGCATTTGTAAAAATACAAAAAAACTAAATGAAATGTCAAAAAAATATCAAATTATGTAAAGCTACATATTACTCGTCTTCATCACTTTTATCAGACGAATATGCTGCTGAGTTTTCATGATCAGGATCATGATGATCAGTAATTTCTAAACTATTTACGTTTACTCTGTTTTTACAATAATACTAGGGGGTATTAATTAATCTAGGACTTCAGAAGGGAATTTTCAAGCTTTTTTTCGCGGGAGATCTCTTAGGCTTGTTATTACAGGGTCATATGTTATCAATGTTAAGTAAATCTCTATTCGTGGCAATGGGTGGCAAACGTGACTGCTTGCGAGTATTGTGTTGTCGAAACCTTCTGCAGTCTTTGTTTCGCGCTTCTTGAGCTTCCTCGAGAAGCTGACTGATACGCAACAAAGCAGATGCAATAACTTCTGAACTATGAACAAGAATTTTGCGAACAGTAGCAGGCATGTAATACCTTGGATAGAGATTTATGTATTTCGTTTTATTACATATTACATATATTTGTGTTTTATTACTTTCTTTCTTCTTTCGAATAGGCCTACTTTGCACCACGCTTGTTCAACTGTTGGGCTTTGACCTTTGCCCAGTATTGTCGCATCTTCTGCCGGTGTAACCCCTTTCTCTCTTCTGTCCAGGGGGTACCTTTCCTTCGAGGTTTTTCCTGAAATCCACGGACTTTAGGGCGTGTCTCACAGACTGTCTGTTTTTGAGATCTGTTATTCCCAGTTCTTTAATATCCTTCTCGGTCTCTGTCAACCAAGTGGTACGAAGCTTCTTGTTTTGCAAGAAGGTGAGCAGCCGGTTGGTTAGTCGGTTTGGAGGCAATCTTGCAACGTGGCCATAGAAAGCTACCCTTCTTTTCCTTGCAGAGTCAGAGAGCATCTCAATATGATCGTAGAGCTCAGAGTTATGCCGTCTTCGGAATTCCCCATCTTCCTTTACAGGGCCTAGGATCTCCTGAGGATTCTCCTCTCTCTGATTTCCAATTTCTCTATTAGACCCATTCGGTTCTAGGAAACACACTCCATGGCATATAGGGCTTCTGGTCGTAAGACTGATGTGTAGTGCTTAAGTTTCAGGTTGCGTGACAGGCATATCTTATTGTTCTCTAAGTGTTCTTAGTCAGCCGATAGGCTAGTTATAACTTGCTGACTCTCTTGGATAATGATGCTCCTTCTGATAGGTTGGGTTCCATTCGCCGAGATACTTAAATTTCTCAGTCCTCTTGATGCTTCCCTGTTTTAGTAACATCTCTCTGTTTGCTTCTCTAATGTTGGTGAAGAATTCTGTTTTCTCCAGCGACACTTGAAGACCCACTTTGGCAGCCTATTTTCTGAGGCAGTTTACCTGCATTGTTGCCATCTCAAGAGAATCAGCAAACAGTGCCATGTCATCTGCAAAGGCCAGGCAATCTACAACCAGTCTATCGTTCTTGCGTCCCAGGTAAATACCACTCTGAGTACCCAAACTGTTCAGTTCCTTGCGCCATTCTCTCATAACATTTTCAAGGACACAGTTGAAGAGAAGTGGGGAAAGTCATCTCCTTGTCTAACTCCAGTTTTTATTTCGAAGCTTTCTGAAATCTCGCCTCTAAATTTAACCTAGGAATGGGTGTTGGTCAAAGTTTCTAGGATTAGTCTGCGGGTTTTGTTGTCTAGTGCTAGTTCCTGGAGTACTTTGTTAAGCGTTTCTCTATCGATGGAATCGTAGGCCTTTCTAAAATCAACAAAGGTGACGACCAACTTGCGGTTTCTCATCTTGGAGTATGCAAGTACAGTTTTAAGGTTGAGGATCTGTTCAACACAGGATCGGGTCTTCCTGAAGCCCCCCTGGTATTCTCCCAGTTGACTATCCAACTGATTTTCTGCCCTTGTTTGTAACGCTTTCGAGAGAATCTTGTATGTTACCGGGATGAGAGAAATTCCACGGTAGTTGTTTAGATCCGTAAAATCTACCTTTTTGTAAAGCGGATGGATCAGAGCAGATTTCCAATCGGGTGGTAATTTCTCTGTTTCCCAGATGTCCTGGATGATTTCGGTTATCTTGCGCACGGCATTGTTTCTAGCACCTTTCCACAGTTCAGCAACGATAGAGTCCTCTCCAGCTGCCTTATTATTCTTAAGAAGTTGAATGATCTGGCCAACTTTTTCCAATGAAGGGGAAAGCGAGTCCGGGTTTGGTGTGGTTTGTTTATAGTCGAAGTCTTCGTTGGGTGGGTCACAGTTGATTAGATTTTTAAAGTACTGAGCCAAAAGGTGGCAGTTGTCCTTGTCGTTATAAGCCAGTTTGCCTTGTGAGTCTCTGAAGTGGAGGCTTCGCGGAGCGTATTTTCTGAGTACCTGCTTAAAGGTTCCAAAGAAATCTCTGGAATTATTCTTAGCAAAGCTCTCTTCCATTTGGGTTAGTTGGTTTTGTGTGAAGGTACGTTTGGTTCCTCGAATTATCTTGGCTGTAACCTTTCTTTGTTCCAAAAATTTATGCCAATTTTCCTTGGTCTTTTTAGAATTCCACTTCAGAAAGGCTATCTGTCTTTGGGCTATTGCATTGTCACGGTCTTCAGTCCACCACGGATGCTTCCTCCTTCTAGCGAGAGGGGCGAGTTCATTGGCCGCCTTGACAAGAGTCTCCTTCAGTTAGTCCCAGTTGTTTAGGTCTGTGTTGTTCAGTCTCTGACTTAGTTCTTGACTGTTCTTAAGTCGCTCGACGTCAAATCTTACCATTTTCGAGGTTCTGTGTAATCTAGTGTTTCTAGGCTGGAGTCTTATTTTGATCTTTGAGAGGTAGTGGTCTGAGTCCAGATTGGCGCTTCTTAGTACCTTCACATTTTGTATTTCCTTTTGAGATTTGCGTGAAATGGCCACATGATCTACATGAAATTCACCCAGGTGGGTATTAGGTGAAATCCAGGTCTTCTGCTTCCTTTGCAAGTGTTTGAAGGCTGTAGACTTCATGATCAACCCAAAAGTCCTACACAGATCCACCAATCGTTCTCCGTTGCGGTTGGTTCGCTTATGCGCCGAATAATTTCCCACTATGTTTCTGTATTTTTTCTCTTCCCAATTGAGCATTGAAGTCACCAAGCAGTATGACGGTGTGCCTCTGTGGAAGTTTAGAGATAATATCTTCTAAGTCTTCCCAGAATTTATCAGTTCTGTCTGGATTGCGTCTGTTGTCCTGGTTGATTGGGGCATGTACATTGACTATACTGTAGCCCTTGTTTGCGCATTTGAGAGAGAGGATGGATACACGACTACTCGGGGAGGTAAAGTCGGTGGCTGAATCCAGTATCCTGTGACTGATTATAAATCCTGTACCTAAGTGGGGTACGTTCTTCATTATCCGCTGACCGACTTTTCCTTTGGGGATTCTGTAGCCTTGGGACTCGAAGGCATGTTCGTCCGTAAATCTGGTTTCCTGTACTGCTGTCAGTATTATGTTGTGTCGTGTTTGTGAATCAGTCAAATGTTTCAGTTTACCCACTTTTAGCAGTGAGTTGGCATTAAATGTTGCGAAGAAGCTTTGCCGTCTTGGTCTGAGTTTACGTCCGGTGATTTCAGGATGCTCCGACTCATCCTTAAAGCATGTTGGTGCGGACTCCCCAGAATCCGAAGATCCGCTAACGTCTCCATAGGTGACGGTGGATTGGTTACCACCTGGGGTAGTGCATTTAGCGAGATTTTCCTTCATGCTCAGTTGAAGAATATTCTTCATGGGACAGCCACTGTCCAAGATACTAATAATACCAACAATTGTTGTGTTTTATTACATTATTACATATATCCGATTCTTTGTTTTTCAGGCAAATGGCTGAAATTTCTCAATGTTAATATAAAATCCTGAAAATAAAACCCGAAAAATGCCCGAATAATTCTAACACATGACTCTAACAAAAATTAGCACTTTAAAGCTTAATATTTTACAAACGAATCTCTTAATCAAAATATTGTTTTATCAAATTAGTAGTATTTTTGGAAGACCTATCCAAGTACACCCTACATTATGGGGTAGACGAGAAAAAAAACGTCTCCACTTCTTTAGGGTAAAGGAGGTACACTAAAAATTTTCTAATCTGTATATCCATGCCAAATTACAGTTTTATATTTCTAATAGTCTCTGAGGTAAACTGCGGACAGACGGACGGACGAACGGACATATCGAAACTATAAGGGTTCCTTGTTGATAACAACGGAACCCTAAAAATGTTATATAGTATATTTCTACACATATCACTGTGATATGTATAGAAATTTATATAACTGTAAATAATAAGATATATAAATTTTCATATAACTGTAAATAATAAGATATAACATTTTTACATATTATAAGTGTGGTAAAAACATTGTGAATTTTTCAATTCAATGTAAGTATGAATTAGCACGTAGTAACAGTCGCAACCATCCTATTTATAGTACGCTAAAGCTTCGTCACTGGTCATAGCTCTTGGCTCATTTGACGAACAACTGTTGTTTTTAAGTTCCTTACCCTACATAGCATCGTTCGTCACAATTTTTGTTGACACCTCAGCAGCCTAGGTTAGCTCATTAGTACTTCTGGTCCGGATAAGATCATCAACCCGTCTTCGTTTTGTTTAAGGCTTGACTCCGAGAACTCTTTCATAGGCCTCCAAGGCCTGGTAAGCGTTCTTACCTGGTTAGCGTTCTCTTAAGTAGTTGGAAACACTTTGCCAATAGACACTTCAAAAGACATATTTGAACCCATTAATCACTCCGAGTTCCTATGTAGAAACCGCTCTTTGTTCCTTCCAAAGCACCTCCACTTTTCAAGATTTTTTGACGAAAATCGCAAAATGATGGCCTTTATGTTCTTTACAGATTGTTTATTTGCATCTATAAAATCCCATTGTACTGATCAATCGAAACAAATCTTCATCTCTTGTTTCATTTTCATGTTTCAGCCATTCTTCAAATAAATCAATTTTCAGTATGGTGAATACTACATCTGGAAAGAAATTAAAAATAATTAATTTCGCAAATCGTCGCAAGACAGTTTTACATCATTATAAAGTAGATGGATGCAACTATATTATACATTAATTATTATACATTATACATTCATTATACATTCATATATACATTATATTATACATTCTAGAGGGGGGCGAAAATGTGCTTAAAATATTGTGCTTACCTTCAACTCCAATCTTCATAATGCATAAATAACACAGAACTTTTTGAAAACACACAATAAAATTAAATGGTAAGATACACACATCTTACTGAATGAATGAAAAAATCTCGTGTTCTTATATAACCATATTTTTATGGCTTGTCATTAAAAAGTAATTAGAAAAGAAATCTGGAATTGTCGTTGTTGGGTTGAGTAGGGAAAGATGATATGTTCTAAATCCACCACCTCCTTATGGGTTTTACATGCAATCTAACCCCTTATGGGGGAATTACATGTAAAATCTAGCACGATGCCCCTTATGGAGATTTACATGTAAATCTAGCACGAAGCCCCTTATGGGGAATCCTATGCAAAATAGTTCTGAACGCGTCCGAGCGAGAATGTCTAGATGACGCTGCAAATACGTGTACGTTGGATACTGGGAAAATTCAAAATGAGGGGTGAGGGGTGAAAATTCAGATAGGGGTCGATTCAATTGAGATTAGGGAGGATTTAGATTGATAAGACTAGACAGACAAGACTAGACAGACAAGACTAGACAGACAAGACTAGACAGACAAGACTAGACAGACAAGACTAGGCGGACAAGACTAGGCGGACTAAACCATATTTCAACCATTTGATGAATGGCTAAATACATGAGATTAGACAGACGGGGCTAGATCCATGAGACTAAATACATGAGACTAGATAGACGGGACTAAATACATGAGACTAGATAGACGGGATTAGATACATGGGGGATAGATACATGGGGCTAGATAGACGAGGCTAGATACATGAGACTAGATACATGAAACTAGATACATGGAGCCAGACAGACGAAGCTAAATACATGAGACTAGACAGACGGGGCTAGATACATCAACGGGACTAAATACATGAGACAAGACAGACTAGACTAAACCATTTTAAACCATTTGATGAGAAAAATCAAATCTGGTGTCAGAACGGCTCTAGCATGTGCCTTAAGCGAGATACCGCCCGACCGCCTACCCCACAGTTGATGATGTCATCCGCCGCGGCAGATATTGCTAAACTAATTACTTCGATGCTGATTGGCTGATTAACGAATAAATAATTACAGTTGACCTTTTCCCTCCATTTATATGTAATGGACAAGACTGGACAGACAAGACTAGACAGACAAGACTAGAGGAGACTGAGACAAGACTAGAGGTGTGAGGTCTATGGAACCCCACGCTAAAATCCGTCCACTTTCCGTCCACCCCATCCACTTTCCGTCCACTTTTCATTCTTTCAGCTTTAATCTCATTGGGTTAGTTGGATTAGCATTGGGTTAGGTTAGCATTAGGTTAGGTTACGGGATGTTAGGAATGAAGCGCACTTCATTTATATGTAATGAAGTGCGAAAATAATACTAATAATAATAATAATAATCACCCGGGTTAGTTGGGTAATGAGTAATGAGATTGAAGCTGAAAGAATGAAAAGTGGACGGAAAGTGGATGGGGTGGACGGAAAGTGGACGGAGTTTAGCGTGGGGTTACATAGACCTCACACCCTGTTTAGCGTGGGATTACATAGACCTCACACCCTGTTTAGCGTGGGGTTACATAGACCTCACACCCTGTTTAGCGTGGGGTCACATAGACCTCACACCCTGTTTAGCGTGGGGTCACATAGACCTCACACCCTGTTTGGCGTGGGGTCACATAGACCTCAAACCCTGTTTGGCGTGATGAAAAGTGGATACAAGTAGATGAAAAGTGGATGCAAGTAAATGAAAAGTGGATGCAAGTAGATGAAAAGTGGATGCCAGAAAATTGAACTCTTTGGTATTTATATAAATGAAAAACATTAATACGATCTGGAACACAGACAAGTTTAAGAAATTTCGCTTACTCATAGGAAATTATTCGGATAAATATAAGGTCTGTATAGTCTTGTCCGTTCTTGTTCGACCTTGTTCGGTATTGTCAATAATCTCATTTGAACCAATCCGTATCCCGTATTCCAATATGAACCAATCCGATTGTCCGCTACCCATCCGCAACTCATTTTGAATTTTCTCCGCTTGTCTGTCTGTCTAATCTAGTCTGTCTAGTATAGTCCCTCTATTCTTGCCTGGTGTTATGACTGACAAACATCCGGTTGCGTCTAATCAACAAGCCGTAAATCAAATTAAAACGTAGATAACAAAATGAAAGTAATTATATAAAGATTATTAACAATTATAAGAAAAACAATCGAAAATATATTTTATTTAAATTAAACAATCCCTTATATATTTTAGTTCAGTCTTATCTAGTTTCATGTATTTAGCTTGGTCTGTCTAATCTCATGTATGACCGCCTGAGACCCCCCATCTGTCTAGCTTCATCTAACTAGTCTCCTCTAGTCTTGTCTGTCTAGTCTTGTCTGTCCAGTCTTGTCCATTACATATAAATTGAGGGAAAAGGTCAACTGTAATTATTTATTCGTTAATCAGCCAATCAGCATCGAGGTAATTAGTTTAGCAATATCTGCCGCGGCGGATGACGTCATCAACTGTGGGGTAGGCGGCCGGGCGGTATCTCGCTTAAGGCACATGCTAGAGCCGTTCTGACACAAGATTTGATTTTTCTCATCAAATGGTTTAAAATGGTTTAGTCTAGTCTGTCTAGTCTCATGTATTTAGTCCCGTTGATGTATCTAGCCCCGTCTATCTAGTCTCATGTATCTAGCCCCGTTTGTCTAGTCTCATGTATTTAGCTTCGTCTGTCTGGCTTCATGTATCTAGTTTCATGTATCTAGTCTCATGTATCTAGCCTCGTCTATCTAGCCCCATGTATCTAGCCCCCATGTATCTAATCCCGTCTATCTAGTCTCATGTATTTAGTCCCGTCTATCTAGTCTCATGTATTTAGTCTCATGGATCTAGCCCGTCTGTCTAATCTCATGTATTTAGCCATTCATGAAATGGTTGAAATATGGTTTAGTCTAGTCCGCCTAGTCTTGTCCGCCTAGTCTTGTCTGTCTAGTCTTGTCTGTCTAGTCTTGTCTGTCTAGTCTTGTCTGTCTAGTCTTGTCTGTCTAGTCTTGTCTGTCTAGTCTTGTCTGTCTAGTCTTATCAATCTAAATCCTCCCTAATCTTAATTTAATCGACCCCTATCTGAATTTTCACCCCTCACCCCTCATTTTGAATTTTCCCAGTATCCAACGTACACGTATCTTGCAGCGTCATCTGGACATTCTCGCTCGGACGCGTTCAGAACTATTTTGCATAGGATTCCCCATAAGGGGCTTCGTGCTAGATTTACATGTATATCTCCATAAGGGGCATCGTGCTAGATTTTACATGTAATACCCCCATAAGGGGCTAGATTTTTGTAAAACCCATAAGGAGGTGGTGGATTTAGAACATACTATCTTTCCCTACTGGGTTGTTTAAAATGGAAGACAAAAATTTAGTATAAAAGTATAAAACAAATTATACAAAAAAGTAAATAGTCAAATAATGTTTTTCACCTTTTTTGTTTTTATGTATTGTCCAAGTTTGTTCAGCAGAGCTCAGTTATATGAGTAATTATTGGCTACATGTGCTAGTTTCTCAAAACAATAAATCTCTCATGTATCCAACTCAGCTTTATAGAGATTAAATTCAAGATTTGGATAAATTAAGTAGATAAATTGCAAGAAATGCAGCGGGCGCAAAAAAAATGACGCAGTTTATTATATTTGAGATAACAAGAAACAATAGTTACGCAAACAAATGTTAAATTAAACATATGTAACTATATAACTTAAATAGCGTGACAAATTAGGAGTGTCCTTATTTTAAACTGCAATTATCAAAAAACGAGTTGGACACCAAATATTTTATTGAACATTCTACAGTAAATTCTAAAGTTTAATAAGTCAAATGCTTAAACACTAAGACGACGGTAAGAGTTTAAAAGTTCGCTAACGGTCACCAAATTTTCGGATTTCGGTTTGTTGAAGGTCTTCCAGCACGATCATCGTCTTTAACGTCCTCGATATCTTTGAACTTCTTGTGCTACATGAAAATCATTTCACGTGGCATGACTTCTTCTTTATAGGCCTCTGTTTTGCACAGAACAGTCAGTTTCGCACAGAACTTATCGAATAGCCTTGCTCCAAATGACGCTGCATTTTCGACTCTTGGGAGGCAACGGCCGCTGGAGCGGTCGGTTAGCTGACACCCTTCACTACTTCAACCTGCCAGTGGAACCGATCTTGAACAAATCATAGTAAGAGTTTTGTGAATATAAGTTGTTGTAGAGTCTAAGACACCTAATTTATGCGGAATTGAAGTGGTGAAATGTGTTAGGTATGTCAAAATAAAAAGTTATGGTACTCCTACTTTCTGTTCTCGGTACGGCAATGTAAATCTCGCTTAAGATGGACGAGATCAAAGAGATAACATCTCTCCTGAATAATAAGGAGTCTAGACCAGCCGAGTCTAGGAGCCAAGCCTCATCAAAATGCGTCATAGGATAATTGCCACACATTTTAAAGAATAGATATTTTGCAAACTTCCGCTGCACTCTTTCCAGAGAACGGATGTGTAATTGACTACACGACATCTAAACAACCGCGCAGTATTCCAATTTTGAGCGAACATAAGCATAATATAGCGCTTTTATAGAGGTGGTGTTAGTGAAATCCCTAGTGTTGAAACACCCTTTCAATGAAACACTTTCAATTCATTATTAACAGTCGCTGTAATGTGAGGTACAAAGGTGAGATGAGGTCCATGGTTACCCCGAGATATAAATTTTATCGCATGACACAAGCAGGGAACCATTGATATAGTAATAAAATCTGACAGTTTGAGTTTTCCTTGTACAGCTATTTTTTTGCATTTACTAATGTTAAGTTCTAAGCTGTTCAACTGGTCTATACTATTTTTCAGAAGTAAACAATCAGATTTGGCACCATTGATCTTAGCTCTCTTGAGATCATCAGCATAAATAAGTGGTTTGAAGAAAATACAATAACAGAAATGTGCCAATTTACTTTCTAAAACCGACACATAACATCCATAAACTCCACACTTACCATGCAATCTCGAAGAGTGTCGTCTCTCCTCGTCTCTCCTTATTTTAATATAATATTTAAGGGATTTATTTAATATTTTTGATATTCCGGGGTGGGAGGGGGGAATGTTTAACCAAGTGTTGAAAGTATGAAAATATTACATTCAATCGTCCAATGCTGAGCAATCCAATGTTTCAAATTACTAGCTTATCGGGAAGTTTGTTTGAAATCCCGAACTGTCAAGAACGGAGAGAACGGATAAGTGATGTTGAACAGACAAGAGATCTTGTGCGGATACGTTGTCGAGTTAATAAAAGCGGGGTAAAATACATTTCATTCGACAAAAAAAGGTGAAAGTGTAGTAAAATAAAAATTTAATAAAAGCAATATATTTGCATTTATTCCATTCTATTTTTTTAATTTATTTTTTTTATATTAAAAAATATTATCTGCAACACTCACTTGTCTCACTCACTTCGTTCGTGTGCCCAATTTCTCTCTTGTGACCAATTGACAACATACCTTCCTAATTGCAAAATATACTATTAACGTATGTAAAATTTACATTTTAAATTTCAATTGCAAGTTTTTATAAAATCAGACAATTGGATTTTGGAACATTAACTAATTGTATTTTAATATATTATAAACTTAAATAGATGAATGTTCTCATCTATTTATGTAAAATCATGTTTTTATGTAAACTCATTTCTATGTAAATTCATTAGACACATATAATATGTTTTTAATAAACAAAATAAAAAGAACCGATTTATATTAATGGCAATTCAATTAACACACATTTATATTCCCAATGCGTTAATTTGTTACAATCTTTAGCCAGCTGATAACATCTTATGCGTTTGCCACTGGAGGAGCCGTCGCTACAGCTCTAGGTTTGAATCGACTGCTGCGCAACTCACCGCCTCTGGTTGGACGGCTTGTACCTTTTGCAGCCGTTGCAGCCGCCAATTTTGTAAACATTCCATGTATGAGAGCTTCGGAATTAAGAAATGGTACTCCAATTTTTGATAAAAATGATAAGAGACTGGGCAATTCAAAAGCTGCTGCACAATCAGGAATTATACAAGTTTTGTTCAGTAGAATTACAATGGCCGCCCCTGGATTGGGTTAGTATTTATAAATCGATTTTTTGTAGAAAATAAATCTAAGATAATATTCTTTCAGTGGTGGCTCCCTTTGTTATGAATCATTTGGAACGGAGAGGCACATTATGTAGATACCCATGGATATCTCTTCCATTACAAACAGCATTAGTCGGTGTTTGTTTAACTTTTGCTACACCATTAGGTTGTGCTTTCTTCAAGCAAAAGGCGGAAATGAAGTTTACAGACCTTGAGCCAGAACTTCAGGTATACTATACCCATGTACGAGGGATGTCTAGTTACTATAGTACATTTGTGATCTACAGACTAGTTTATTTTTAGAAATTACACGAAAAAAAAAACTAAACGCTACTTTTCAACACAATCGCTGCTAATGTTGAAGCACTTATATCCTTGATGAACGAAGCTTCTATATACCATATTCGTAAAATGAGCCCTTCGAATTTCTAAGAAAAATGCTTTACTTCATCTTCAAGTTTGTCATTGTCTTCAAACCTGTTACCCTACTAGACCCATATGGAATCGATCCGATTGTTGGTTATTCCGGCAGAATGATATATTTTGGAATATATGATTTTCCGTCACTGCTACTACGGGATAACCAACAGTTCGATCGGAACCGGACCGGTGCCAATTGATTTGCTTGCTCTATTAAGGGTAAAAGGTTTGAAAACGACGACGAACTTCAAGACGAAGTAAGGCAAATGTTTTAGAAATTTGCTCAGCTTCATGCAGAGGGTATACAGAAGCGTGTGCCTCGCTGGGATAAGTGCCTTAATATTGATTTTTATAAAAAATGAAGTCTGTCTGTAATTAACAAATATACATTAGTAAGCGGGCTTCCATTGTATTTTGATTTCTTAAAACTAATAATATATCTATTTAGGCAAAATTGGTGAAAAAATTAGGAAAGGATGTACCTTACGTAGTCTTCTTCAACAAAGGTTTGTGAACATTCCATAAGTAGAACGTCGATATTGTAAGAACAGTGAGTATCAGTGACCACGTGACATTTTAATGATAATAATTTAAAATAAATGTTGAAAGTGTTCGCTGCAGAAATCAATAAAGTTGCAATTAATTTATTTTATAACTAATTTTAATTTACACGATAAAAAAGCTATTTTCACTAAATATATCTGGTTGGGTAGCTCTCCAAGCTGCGTTGAAAACAATACTGGGTGATTTGGCCAAACCCACTGTATCTGGTATATCAGGTAAGGCTATCATATAACCTACGAATTACATAAACGAAATTATTACATCGTTTCCATTTTATTATTATAAACATTCTACCTGGGAACCAGTTGGGTTTTTGACAACCTCTTAGTTGTACTCTAGACGAATGTTTTGGTGGTTCCATATGCAAATTATACTCTATTCCATCCGTTTGAGCTTGAGTTACATTATACATTACTTTCAGTATCACTTATATCTTGCAGTGTTTTTGATAATGGTGCTCCAACCACAACCTGAACTTGCTCTACATCTAATGATATTTTTCTATTTTATAACTGTCGTGTGACATATTCAAAATATAAATTATATTTAAGTCATTGAGTGCACAAGTGGAAGAACAGACTTTCAATGTTCAAATCAAATACTTTTGGAAATATCGAAATAGAGACAGAATTGCCCTCTTTCGGAATTTTTTAAAAAAATGGCCTATATCGAAGTTATGAATTTTTTTCCAGTAATAGTTTCCATACTGTATACGTACATATGTAAATATGAAGTTGCTTTAACTGATTAATTTTAATAAATAATGTACATGTGATTGATTTGAATTTATACTTTCCTTTAACAATCCTAAACGTACGTAATTGTAAAAAGAACGTTGTATTTGACGCTCTTTTCGACTTGCGAACCACCGCTATGAACGAATTAATTTCGTACATAGAGGAATAAAACTGAGGACCAGAACAGAATAATATAATAAACTTCAGGCGTGCACACTTTTACATAATATTTTTAGAACAATTGTATTTGGCCAATAGCAAGAAAAAACATGGTAACATAACATGGTGAGTTAACATCAATTAATTAACAAGTGAAGTAGGGAAAGATAGTTCCTTCTAGACCCTCCTCCTAATACGATCTCCTCTGACCTTGACCTTGACCATGGCACTTCCGGTTTACGGTTTTGACTTCCGGTTTTCCACTTCCGGTTTCGACTTTCGGCCTCCATTTCCGGAACTTCCGGATGCGCGGGAAAATTAAAAAAATAGACGCGACGCGGGAAAATTCAAAATTAGATGTTGGCGTGGCAAATTAGGGTTGTAGTTGGTTGCATATATCAACGAGACTAGAAACATGAGACTAGATAGACGGGGTTAGATACATGAGACTAGATAGACGGGGCTGGATACATGAGACCAGAGAGACGGGACTAGATACATGAGACTGGATAGACGGGGTTAGATACATGAGACTAGATAGACGGGACTAGAAACATGAGACCTGACAGAAGAGGCTAGAAACACGAGGCTAGATACATGAGACCAGACACACGAAGCTAAATACATGAGACTAGACAGACGGGGCTAGATACATGAGACTAAATGCATGAGACTAGATAGGACTGAACTAAAATATATAAGGAATTGTTTTGTGTTTTAATTTAATAATCTGCGTTTATATTTTGATTTACTGTCCGGCTTGTCGATTAGGTGCGGATGTTTGGCAGTGTAAAAAACTCCCTGTTATCTTATCAGCTGCACGCGAGTAGAGAAATAATAATTTATGAAGCGCGGTCTAATCAATTTCTTAGGATTGTTTTTCGTTTAATTTAATAAACATTCCAGCGGGCATATAAGACCGAGTTGAGAGTTCTAAATCAGTTCTTAACTAAACCTCGTCACAAGTCGCCGGATTAAAAATGTTCTTCTGCGCTAAATGTGTAAAAGAAGAGATACTCTCTCAAGACATTTGAAAACCTGTGGTAAGCCTAAAATATATTATAAATGACCAATTCACAAGCTAATTTAATTTAATTTAGAGGTTAAAATTAACCTCAAATGTGACGTTTGCGATGTCCTATTCACAAGATTGGACAACTTAAAACGTCACAAGAAGCTATCTCACAACATCGATGCACCATCCACCTCGAAGACGAACTTAAATACCGATAATTCAACCTCCAAGAGACCCCTAGAAACTGACGATTTCCCATCCACCTCGAAGAAGATGGAAATGGACCCACCAACTGCATTAATATACCGCTGCTATATTTGCGACCAAGCCTTCCCAACCAGAGCTAAATATGCGGGGCTCTGCGTTCACAGAAACATCTCCAGGTGGCAACTAAGCCGTATCAACAAGGTATTACCGAAATTTCTAGTAGTTTTAAGAAAAGGGTAGCTACACACAGAATTAATGGTTCAGGGATAAATATAGATAGCTTTGTAGTCAATTCGAGGGATACTGTTGCTATCATGATTGAAAACGTTATCAAGTCGTATAATTCAGGGGTAAAATTTAATATTAAACTCTTTGGTATCTACATAAATGAAAAAAATGGTGAATGGTTAAATTAGCTGCACTTGAGCAAAATTCATACGATATACATGTAATAAATTATTACAGTTATAAGTAACAGACCAAGTCGCCGATCACGATTATTTAAATTTCGGGCAAATTTCGGGGAGCCGCCGACTCAAATTGTAATTTGAATTATAAAATTCCTAAAATGATTCCTGTATTTTTCCATAACATGTCGAATTATAATTTGGATCCAACGAGGAAAAAATTGACATTATTCCACAAAATAAGGAAATATATATATATATATATATATATATATATATATATATATATATATGTTGTATTTGAGGTTTTCGCGGATAGATAGATACCTGTGTTGTATTGTTTTCTCGGGGATTCCGCGTTGATGCTGAGGGTTGGCTCTGAAAAGAACCGGATTCTCGACGTTTCGGCGAACTAACATTTCGCCATTCTCAAGAGATATATGCGTCCGTACGGGTCAACCGTTCGGCCTATATATATATATATATATATATATATATATATATATATATATATATATCTATATATATATTTATATATATATATATCTATATATATATATATATATATATATATATATATATCTATATATATATATATATATATATATATACACTGCCGAGCATAAAATTAGGGTCACTCCATAATTTGAAGTTATTTTAGAAATTTTTAGTTTTTTACTTGTTTTTTCGGTTATAACAGTTTACTAATTGATTGCTTGAATAAATCAAAAGGTTTTTGTTGTTCAAAGTTTATTGAAAATAATGAAAATGAACAATATTAATTTGATATGCTAAGTAATGAAAATGAACAACTTTACATTGATATGCTTTTGTTGAAACAAAAGAAAGTTTAAGGACTTCAGTAGCGAGTACTCCCTCCTCTGGCAGTGACAACAGCTTGCAAACGACGTCTCATGCTCTGGATCAGATTTTGGATCACGTTCTGCGGAACATTGTCCCATTCTTGCACCAGTATGTCGCGAAGCTCTCTAGAATTTCTGGGGGCCGGCACATGTCTCCGTAAATGTTTTCCCATCTCATACCAAATATGGTCAATTGGATTTAAATCTGGACTGCGAGCTGTCCAAACAAATCGCGTGATTTCACACCCGTCAAGATACTCAGTAACTATCCGAGCAGTGTGGGGCCGTGCGTTATCATGCATAAATGTAGCGTCGTCTCCAAGAATAACCATGAATGGTAAAATATGGTCTTCTAGAACCTCTGTCAGCTACCTATGCACAGTCAACGCCCCATTCTCGATAAAGACTAACTCCGTGCGAGTGTCAAAAGATATGCCTCCCAATGCCATAACTGATCCTCCGCCAAATGGTAGTCGCTCGGCAATACACGCTTGAGCATATCTCTCGCCTTGTCGTCACCACACTCTTATATGTCTATCTGAGCTCGTAAGACAGAATCGCGGTTCATCGAAAAACAATACGCGTATCCAATCTGCTATTGTCCTAGTCAAGTGTTCTCCTGCAAAATTCAACCTCGCAATCCGGTGTGCACGGGAAAGCGGCGGTCCGGTAGCTCTAGTTCGGGAAGATAATCCAGAAGCATAAAGTAGTCTCCTAACTGCCCACTCACTTATGTTTACATTTCTCACTTCTTGCAGGTGATTTCGAAGGGAAACTGCCGTTACCGTTCAGTTTTTCAAAGCACTAGAAACGAGAAAGCGGTCATCCCTAGCTGATGGAGTTTTGCCTCGGCCTGAACAAGGTCCTCGAGTGAGCAGACCAGTCTCTTCGAACCGCCGCCATACTCGTTGCACACTCTAGAGACTTACACCAACGCTTCTCGCAGTTTCGCGCTGACCGCGACCGTCTTCTAAAGCCGCCACAATTTGTGCCGCAACAACGGGATTTATGTTCATTGTAAAACACTAACAATGACAGCAATTTACAACAGACATATGAGACCACAGAAACAAATGCTATGCTGTCCTTAAACTTTCTTTTATTTCAACCAAAACATATCACAGTAAATTTGTTGATTTTCATTACTTAGCACATAAAATTAAAATTGTTCATTTTCATTACTTTCAATAAACTTTGAAAAAGAAAAACCTTTTGTTTTATTCAAGCAATCAGTTAGTAAACTGTTACAACCGAAAAAATACGTAAAAAACTAAAAAAATTTAAAATAACTTCAAATTACAGAGTGACCCTAATTTTATGCTCGGCAGTGTATATATATATATATATATATATATCTATCACCAAAAATCTACCGGTCGATGAATATGTAGATAAAAAAGGGGTAGAAAATAAATTTTATTTGAAATTAAGATTTATAGACTCATTAAGATTTATGGCTAGTTACCTGGAGAAACTAGCGAAAAATTTGAGTGACGATCAATGCATAGAGGTTAAAAAATTTTTCCCCAACAATGAACATTTTATGTTATTACGGCAGAAAGGTGTTTTCCCATACAAACACACAGACTCATTCGATAGGCTGACTGATACATTTTTACCGCACAAGGACTGCTTTAACGATTCTTTAAATAACTATACCATTGGCGACGAAGAATTACCGAAGAATATAATTTTGCCGAGACTGTTTGGCCTACATTTAACTGCCGAAATTTAAAAGATTATTCGGACCTATATTTAAAGACTTACGTATTGTTATGTGGTGCGACCTCATTAATATCGCTGAGTGGTCAATCAGTACCACTATATAAAACGAACCCAAGCGAATATCAATCAATTATTGTATGATGTTATAAGAATAAACCAAGTATTAATAATCACGGTGTATTAATTGATCAAACCGTATTTAAGGCATTACATGGCGATCCTGCTAAAAAACTAAGTTTATGCCAAAGAAGCATGTCAAAATGGGTACATCTAATACAAAACATAGTGAAGTGACTGACACCGGAGTAGTAAACTCGAACTTCATCGTAGAAGAGAACGACATCAAACTGCCGAATGATGTTAGAATAATGTTATACATTATTGCTGGTGCAGTTGTGGCACTCGTAGCCCTAAAGTTCCGTGAAACCTATAGACGAGGTATTAAGAAGAACTTGTCCAGGAGCATGTTCCTGAGGTCCCAAGCTCCAGACGCCTAGAGGACAGCTTCCAGAGTGACGGTATCAGAAAGGACGGAGGTGCAGTCACCCAAACCCAAAATATAGCAGCATCAGCCAATTATTCAAAGGAGCAACGCTCTGGTATGTCGACTATGCAAAGCAAAATTGTAATTATGCACTAATTGCTGCGGTCGTGTTGTTTAGTTTTATATTTTATATGCTTAGCGGGTTAATTTTAATTGAAAAAATTATAGAGTAAGCATTTAAAATTTAGGTCAAGTAAATATTTTAATGTTAATATGCATTCAATATTATAATAGGTAGTAGAGTATAATGGTATTTAATTATAATTTTAATTTTGTTTTGTCGCAAACTCCTCACGATAAATGACAACAGACTGGGAGGACACTTATACTAGACTCTTGGAACTCAAACAAATTATTGTGAACGAATCAAAAAACAGGTACCAAAGTCCGAAGATATTCTAAAAGAAGTTCACGACAATCTTTTACTTAATTATAATAACTTCATTCATAAAACCTCTCTCGTATATCCGATTTTAAGCGAACAGGAACTTTTGGTGGTTAGAAAACTTTTTAATTCAGTTCGCGATAGAGTAATCAGATCATACCAAGTACTAGGCGTGAACTATAAAGTCCCTAGCTCATGTCTTGAGGGTATTAACCCTGCGATAAAAGAAGAGATTCTGGAACAAGAATCGTCAGAAAGTCCGTCATCGGAAGAATCGGAAGAATTTAGCAACATGGCGATGACTAAATTAGAATTTTTTAATTTAGCTAGTAGAATTCTGCCAAATGAATTTGATGTTAATGCAGACAAGTTAAAATCATTTTTGAACTCATTGAACCTACTATCAGTTAATTTACAAGGTCAAGAATTAAACGCTGTAGCTTATGTAAAAACAAGAATCACGGGAAAAGCTCGAGATCTGATTGGTAATATGATACCCTAGATCAAATTATCAATAAAAGTAGATCAGGAATAATAAATGAAAGTTCTCAGCTTTCAACAGCAAAATTACTTGCACTTAAGCAAAATCATAAGGACTCCACTAAATACGCTTCCGAAATTGAATTGTTGTCAACTTGCTTGAAAAGAGCCTATATGTCCTTTGGGGGAGTCATAAATATTTTTAATATGGACCTAGCACTTGCGAATTTTATCGTAATTAAAACCGAAATGACTGAGAATTAAACAATTGTCTTGCTAGTAGATACGAGCCGATATTTCATTGTTTAAAAGGAATAAAATTAATCCTAGACAGCTCATAAACAGATCAGAAATAAGTAAGATTAAAGACGTAACGGAAGGTCTCACGAGTTCAATAGGAACTACCAATGCAAAAAATTTAATAAACAATCACGTAATAGAGCATGTTTTTCATATAGTTAATGAACATTTTCCAATATATACAGATGGAATATTGGGAAGAGACTTTATTGCTAAATATCAGTGTCAATTAGACTACGCCAACTGGACAATAACAATGAGAACGTCTAGAGCAGAATTAACTATACCAATTTATGACAGTCCGGAAGAAGATACATTAATTGTTCCAACGAGATCGGAAGTAATCAGTAGAGTAAAAAGATTAGAGAAACTAATTTTTGTTGCGGGCACAATGGTCTCAAGGGACAGTTCATTTGCAAAATTATTACATACAACTTTCGAAAGTGTTAAAATAAAAACAAATATACAAATAGCAAGATTAGATTGTTATGTGGTTCATACAATTAACAATAAGAATATTAATAGAGAAAAGGCATTGCTACAGAAACTAACAATTGATATTTGTAAAGAGTTTTCGGATATTTTTGGCTTAAAGGATGATAAGTTAACAGCAAATAATTTTTATACTAAAAAAATTAAATACAGACGAAACCCCAGTATATACAAGAAATTACAAAATTCCGCACACTCAGTTTTCGGAAATAAATATGCAGGTAAAACAAATGATAAAGGACAAAATAATTGAACCATCAACAGCGGCATATAATAGTCTAGTTTTGTTAGTACCTAAAAAGTCTACTAACGACACTAAAAAATTGCGACTGGTAATTGATTATAGGCAACTGAATAAAAAGCTCGTTGCGGACAAATTTCCTTTGCCAAGCATTGACGACATTCTAGATCAGCTTGGCATAGCAAAATGGTTCTCCACGTTAGATCTAAAGTCAGGCTTTCATCAAATACCAATTGAGGAAAACAGCCGTGATATCACCTCTTTCAGCACAGCCAACGGTTCTTATAGATTTACCAGACTCCCATTCGGACTAAAAATAAGTCCTAATTGTTTTCAGCGTATGATGAGCACAGCTTTCACAGGAATTACCCCAGAAAAAGCATTCTTATATATGGATGACCTTATAGTCATCGGGTGCTCGAAAAATCTTCACTTGCAGAATTTGCGAAATGTCTTTGAAACATGCCGGAAATTCAAACTAAAGTTAAATGCTGAGAAATGCAAATTTTTCCAAAACGAGGTAACGTTTTTAGGTCATAAAGTTTCTAATAAAGGCATATCACCAGATAAATCTAAGTTTGATGCAATTAAAAAATACCCGAAGCCGGGTGATGCAGAAGCAATCAAACGATTCGTTGCCTTCTGCAACTATTACAGACGGTTTATTCCGAACTTCGCCGATCTGGCAAGACCGTTAAATAAATTAACCAGGAAAAATTGTATATTTCTCTGGACGGAGAATTGGCCTCAATCAAAATGGCCTTATTAAACCCGAAAATTCTACAGTACCCTGATTTTAATAAAGAATTCATCTTGACAACGGATGCGTCGAAGGAGGCGTGCGGGACTGTATTAGCTCAATTTATTGATGGGCAGGAATTACCAATTGCTTATGCTTCAAAAACATTCACTTAGGTTGAATCGAATAAAGCAACCATCGAACAAGAACTAGCAGCAATTCATTGGGCTATTGGACATTTCAGACCGTATTTATATGGTAAAAAATTTATTGTTTTATAAGTCAGATCACAAACTAGTTATTAATTTATTTGCAATGGAAAACCCTTCATCAAAATTGACCAGAATGCGATTAGATCTAGAGGAATACGACTTCGTTGTTGAATGCATAAAAGGCAAGGAAAATGTCGGAGCTGATGCTCTATCTAGAATAACGATAGAAGAACTTAAAAGAATCTCCGAGAACTCTAAACAAATATTAGCAATTACGCACTCTATGAGTAAACCAAAGAACAAATTAGAACAAGATTCTCACGAAACAGAAGAATCAGCATGCCCAAAAATTCTCGAAATCATTAATGACGATTATTTGTTTATTATAAAATTACCTATTTTAAAATTTGAAACTAATTATAAGTCCAATTATTTTAGGATAATAGTGGAAAAATCAGAAACATTTAGAGGTGAAGCAAAGCTAGATATATCTAGAAATAATATCACTAATGACAAAGCTTTATTAGAAAAACTTTTGTTTAAGCTAGATAACTTGGCTGGTGAATATAATTTTAATGACGTCAAATTAAAAATAAGTGATCCTATATTTAAAATATGCACAATTAATGGATTAAAAGAAATAGGACAAGATATACTTCGAAAAGCTAAGATAATTTTATATGATGAACCAAAATTAATAACTAACAGGCAAGAGAAAAATAGGTTGTTAGAACAATTTCACGACAGTCCCCTTACTGGAGGGCATAGTGGACAGAAAAAACTTCTTCAGAAGTTTCGAATGAAATATCGATGGAAAGGTATGTCATGTGACGTAGCAAATTATTTAAAAAACTGTACAAAATGTCAACTCAATAAGAGCAAAATTAGACATAAGAAGCCGATGGTTATAACGTCAACGCCACAAAAAGCTTTGACATAATTACTATCGACGCAATTGGACCATTCAAATCCGCATCCAGTAATAATAATACCTATGCTGTAACGATTCAGTGTGGACTAACCAAATATATCGTCGTTATACCGACTACTAATAAAGAAGCTTTAACAATCGCTAGAGCAATTTTAGAAAAGTTAGAAAGTTAGAAAAGTCATCCTGATTTATAGACATATAAAAGAAATTAGGACTGATAGAGGCACTGAATACAAAACGAGATTCTACAGAAATTGTCTGAATTATTAGGAATAAGTCAAACATTTTCTACTGCTTATCACAGTCAGACAATTGGAGGATGCGAAAGAAACCATCGTGTCCTAAACGAATATATTTCAATGTACATACATGATTCACACACGGATTGGGAGGAGTGGGTAAGCTACTACAAGTTTCTGTTGTAATACGACGCCGAGCATATACCACAATTATACCCCTTTTGAACTAGTTTTTGGTCAGAAAGCTAACGTACCGGAATCGTTAACGAACAACTCCATTGATCCATTGTACAATCTGGATGCATATTACCAAGAGGTAAGATACATATTGCAAACAGCTCATTTACGTGCTGGAGAGTTTATTCTTCGGGCCAAAGACAAACGTAAGCTTGATTACGACAGTAATACAAAAACATCATTTAATATACGTGATTTAGTTATGCTTAGCACTAAAAGTAGAAGTAAATTCGATCCGTGGTATAGAGGTCCGTACCAAATAGTCAGTTGTGATAGAGTTAATTGTACTGTAAGGACTGATAAACAGGTAAACACTTGCATAGTGCATAAGAATAGACTAAAACCAATTCATAAAAACAACTGTTAAGTAGTTAGTTATTTGTCTGGCAATTTTGTTTTAAGTATTAGATTACACATAAACTGTATAGTGAAGTGAAAGTGAGTGCGTAAGCAAACCAAAGCGACTAGTTAAGTTTAAGAAACTTAATCTTCTCTTCTGACTCTACAGCCCAGGGTGAGCTTTGGCCTCCTTAACAATCCCCTTCCACCTTTGACGGTCTTCAGCGACACGTGTCCAGTTTCCTACTTGTAGAGTTTCTACATCTTCCTCTACCTTATCTTTCCACCTGGCTCTGGGTCTACCTCTGCTTCTTGAGGTGTTAGTTTGCGCTTTATGGATGGATCTGGGTGCTCTTGCACTCGGCATTCTAATCATGTGGCCCGCCCATCGAAGTCTCTGTGCCTTAATGAATCTTACTATGTCTTCACCTTCTATTAGTTCTTGAAGTTTAGATTAATCTATTTATTAGTTCATGCGAATTCTGTATCCTTCTTCCTCTCTGACTGGTTCAAAGATCTTCCGTAAAATCCGTCTTTCAAAAATACGAAGAGAGTTTTTGTCTGCTTCCGACATACTCCAGGATTCAGCTCCATAAGTTAGCACGGGTCTGATCAGGGTTTTATATATTCGTAGTTTTGCTTTACGTGAGATGATTTTTGATTTGAAGAGCTTCAGATGTGAATAATAGCATCGATTCGCAGCTTGGATTCTATCTTGTACCCTCAGTGATAGATTATTTGTATTATTGAAAGTTACTTCAAGATATTTGACATTTTGAACTTCTTCAAACCGATGATCATTTATAATGAAGTTCTGAGGAGCCCTTCTTGGGTTATCACGTGACAGTTTTAGGTATTTTGTTTTATCTACATGTATTTTCAGGCCGACTTTGCTCGCTTCCTCTTCTATTTTTAAAAACAATTCTTCTAGAGTTCTGTTGTCCCTAGCCATGATCAGTATATCGTCCGCGTACGCACACATTTGGTATGATTTTGTTATGATATTTCCCTTATTTTCGAGGTTTCCAATTGCATTCTGTAGTGCAAGGTTAAAAAGAACAGCTGACAAGGCATCTCCCTGCCTAACACCGGTTCTTATTTCAAATTCCTTTGATGTTTTGTTTTGGACTGTTACTCTTAAGAAACTTAATAGTGGACGTAATAAGATGCACAAGAAAGAATGCAGAAAGTGCATACTAACCTACTGTTGGTTCTTGTTATTATTATTCCAATAGGCTAGTTTAACGATTTTTTTTAATCCCAAAACAATTGTAAAAATATCGGTATAATTTACATAATTCTCAATTCAGATAGATATAAATTTTTGGATCTGAAAAATCAAATATTTTACTCTATATTTTTGGGTATTGAATAATTAAATTATAAGTAAATTATGTTGTTTAAGAAATTATATTATTGAATTACCATAGTATTATTGAACTATTGTATTATGTATATTTTATTAATTACATGTGCATTAAATCTCAACTTTAAGGCAAGCTATGAATGTTCTTTATTTACGGCGAAAATATAGTCCATTCATGCCGAAAAGTGAGATGTGGTGCCACCTCATTAATATCGCTGAGTGGTCAATCAGTACCACTATATAAAAGGAACCCAAGCGAATATCAATCAATTATTGTATAATGTTATATTAATAAACCAAGTATTAATAATCACCGTGTATTAATTGATCGACCCGTATTCAAGGCATTACACTTTTATAAACTTTAAAGGATATAAAGTATAATAGATAATACATCTCAATAACTGAGCAAGAGGAGGTACTACAGTCATTATTAATGAAAACATTCGCCATTATGAATTCATGAAATTGGAAAACGAAGCATTCCAAGCAGTCGCCGTTAGTTGCTTTATACTGCCCGCCAAGGCATCAATAAAAGAAAGAAGACAACTCAAATTTCTTGAAACAGTTAGCAACAAGATTTATACTCGGAAGCGACTTTAATGCTAAAAGTACTTATTAGGGATCCAGGCTCAGTACCATAAAAGTACGTGTACTGCTATGCAATAAATGAGATGCATTGTGAGGTGATATCTACGGGGAGGCCTACATATTGGCTTACCGATACCTGTATTTTCAAAATTCCAGATTTAATTGACTTCTTTATATTCAAGAATATATCTCGAAATTACCTAGAAGTGACAGAATGTCATGACATGAACTTTTAGCATACTCCCTATACTATTAAATAACCCCCTAACTATTAGAATATTAGAATATTCTATTCTAAAAATGGAAGTCCGCCTTGTCTCAAACACCAATAAAAATATAAACTGGAAGAGTTTCAAAATAGACTTGGATAATAAGATTAATCTAAAAGTACCACTGAAAACTCCACAACAGCTAGACTCAGAAGTGTCAAAGCTTATTACAGACATATATTAGGCTGCTTGGACAAATACACCAGAAACTATAAAAATACATAAGGGAACTTCATATCCTATAGACATCATTAAAATGGTCCACCAAAAAAATGGCACCAAGAAATAGATGGCACCAAACAACAAGACAAAAGATTACTTAACAACTTAACTATGCTGTTAAGAAGACAAATCCAAAGATATAACGACACCAATATGAAAAATAATTTGCAATCACTAACTGCTGATAGCACTAATCACTATTCCTTGTGGAAAGCAACAAAGAAAATTAAGAGACCAATTGTGCAAACTTCTCCAATTAAAGATGAAAACAGAAAATGGGCAATTAATAATGAGAAAAACGCTACAAGATTTGCAGAACAAATAAAGATGTACTAGGCTTTAAAATACAGGCGACAACTATAGAGAAATATCCGTAACCATCACCATAAGCAGGATATATGGAAGAATACCCAAAAACAAGATAGAAGATGAATAACGAATAGAGTGCAATGGAGGCAGAACAGCAAGCGCCGGATTCAGAGCAGGAAGATCAAATCGTAGAAAAAAAATCGCATATAACCAGGAAGTTCATTTGCTCTTTGTGGACCTTAAAAAAGCCTATGACAGCATTCCTCTAGTAAAATTATGGGAAGCTCTACCACATACTAACATAAATGCTGAAATAATAAAAGCAATCAAATCGCTGTATAATGGTACGAGAACACAAATAAAAATAGGAAATAACGAAACAACCGGGTTCACAGTAACAATGGAACTCATAGAGCAGAGAAATCACTAAAAGCCACAGAGAGGGACTACTGGAGAAAAGTGGCAGGAAAGTCTAGATTGGAAAGGACCAGAAATGAAAGGATAAGGGAAATAATGAAAGTAAAGCACGACATCGTGGATGACATAAGAACTGGACAACTCAGATGGTACGGTCATGTACAGAGAATGGAGCAAGACCGACTCCCGAAGAAATTAATACACTGGACACCGCAGGGAAGAAGAAGGAGAGGAAGACCCCGGAAAAGCTGGAGAGAGGGTATATACGGAGAGATTCGGAAGAGAGGAAGAGGCTTGGAAAAACTGAGACAGTTGGAGATTAGGAATCGGAAGACGGACAACGTTGTAACCCGATGCAAATATATATATATATATATATATATATATATATATATATATATATATATATATATATATATATATATATATATATATATATATATATATATATGTACTAGGTAATGGTTTCTCCTTAAACACTGAATTTGTTCAAGCAGAAGAAGAAATTATGCTTGTAATCCCAAAAGAAGTTCTGAAAGAAATCCAAACTAACATAAGTGCAAAAAAATCACATGGCTATGATCTAATAAATGGAGAAGTATTAAAAAATTTCCCACGAAAAGCTATTATTAAACTTACAACAATCATAAACACTGCTTTTAGTTTAAAGCATGTCCCAGAGTTATAGAAAACTGCAGAAGCGATAATGATAGCAAAACCTGGAAAGCCTCCACAGACCCATATCGCTACTTCCTATCATGTCTAAACCTTTTGAAAAAACTTTTTTAAAGCGTCTTCTTCCTATAACAGAAAAAAATAACATAATACCAGACCGTCAGTTTGGATTTTGACAAAAACATACCACCATTGATCAAGTCCATCGGATAACTGCAGTTATAGAGAAAACTCTCGAAGAAAAGAAAGCTTGTGCCGCTGTATTTCTCGACGTTGCACAAGCCTTTGATAAGGTTTGGCACGATGGTCTTATATCTAAACTTAGAAAAATGTTACCAAAACAGTTCTCTCATCTTCCGATTTCATACCTGTCAAATCGAACTTTTAGAATAAGGCAGGAAGATGCATACTCAGAAATCAAAGAAATTAAAGCTGGGGTAACACAAGGAAGCGTTTTGGGTCCGACGCTATATTTACTTTACACTTGTGACATTCCACAACTAGAACACAAGACTATAACAAATACAATAGACATTCGCCGAAGATACCGCTATTCTAGCTATTCGAGAAACTCACTAAGCAGCAACTGAGAAAATTCAAACTTCCTTGAATTATATTCACATCCAAATGATTCAAAATCAGTCCATGTGAATTTCACAAATAAAGAACCAAAATATGTGGATAGTACATATTATGGTTCTTTATTTGTGAAATTCACATGGACTGATTTTGATTCATGTGGATATAATTCAAGGAAGTTTGAATTTTCTCAGTTGCTGCTTAGTGAGTTTCTCGAATAGCTAGAATAGCGGTATAAATAACAACTAATTACCTTACACAAATACTGCAAAGTATCTTAGCATGACTGTCGATACAAAGCTGCGCAGCAAGGCACATATCAAAGAAAAAGAAAAAGGAAACCTTGAATTTGATATAAAAAATTTTATTGGCTAATAGATAGGAATTCAGTCCTATCGATTCAAAATAAACTTCTCCTATACAAGCAAATACTAAAATCCATATGGACCTATGGTATACAACTTTGGGGATGTTCCAAACAAAGTAACATCCAAATCATACAAAGATTAGATTAGATTAGATTCCCGACTTCCTCTAAGGGTTTGGCGCACGTCAACCTTAAGGCTTATTGTGCTGTCGGTTGATATCAAACTTGCAGTCCGACGTCTGTGTCACTGACTAGTTTCCTTAGTTTTCCTACAAGTTTGGGTTCCCATGTGGTTTGTTGGTCATACAAAGGTTTCAGCATAAAGTACTAAGGAACAAAGTGAAGACACCTTGGTACATCAGAAATTGCGATATCCATAGGGACTTACATGTGGATACTGTGGATAATATTATTAAAAAACACGCTGCAGCTCACGAGCAGAGACTTCAACGCCATGAAATTCGGATTTTATTTTAACCTAAATTACTAGGAAAAAAAAACTAGGATGTTGTCCACCGACGTCATCTTAGAATCCATAAAGGCGAATCACTTTGTCAATGTGTTCTAAGTTTGTAACATTGGCACTATTTATTATTATTATATTTAATTTAAACCTAACCTAACCTAACCTAACTCGAAGGGTTTAGTTCTTTTGAATTTTCTCAATAGGCCCGTATTTTCTAGTAGCTGGACTGCCGCAACATTCACATGGCGATGGAGTCTCTGTTCGTGAGCTGCAGCGTGTTTTTTAATAATATTGAAAATGACACGGAATTGCAATTCCTAGTCCAGGCACCATCGCTGTGACAGCACGGCGTTTTCCGAACCACGGCGACAATGGCTGCGATCCACTAAAGAAGACTAAGAAAGACTCAAGCGAAGGACACACTGGTCCCACGTACGCAACGTATGCGATGCAACGTGGGAGAATTGGTGTGCACTCAATTGGGCCTTCGATATGTAGTTTCAAAAATGTCATTTGTTCTTCAAACCGCCAAGACGCAATTATTATACCACGTTGTCCACTTCTTTTTGATGCCGTTTCATAGAATTATTATAGCAATTACGCAATTTATTCTACAATATAAACTACAATAATAAAGATTAAATCTTATAGTCCTACATTTTAAAAACTATTATAACATTATATATTTCAATCAATAGATTCCTAGCGACGGGCAATTCATTTCGGAGTATCGGATTCAGCTATAGCATGAGATTTTCTACTACACGTTTGATTCGTAAAGGTATAAAACGATATGGAACATATTGGCCCTATCGTGGTGCCGCAACTAACAGAAGTAATGTGGAAACAAATAGCGACTGGTTTCAAACGCTTTTGGAACTTTCCAAATTGTATAGGTGCTCTGCACGTTAAACATGTAAACCTAAAGTGTCCAATTAAACGTGGTTCAGATTATTGAAATTACAAAGGTCAAAACTCCATTGTTCTTCTGGCTTTGGTAGATCCTCAGTAAAAATTTGTAGTAATAGATGTGGGTTCCTATGGAAGGAATAGTGACGGAGGCATTTTCGAAAAATCGACACTTGGTATACTATTAGATGAGAAGAAATGAAATATACCAGACGATGAACTTCTCATTCCGGGTTCAGAACCGTTACCATATGTTATAGTCGGTGATAAAGTATTTACAAGGCCTTACAGCAAAAATGTTTTGCTTAATAATGAACCGAATAAAATTTTCAATTATAGATTGTCTCGTGCCAGAAGGATTGTAGAAAACGATTGTAGAAAAATGTTGTAACTATTTGGGCACAACGTTTGAGTTACAAGATGAAATATATACAGAACCTACTCGTTCTGATGTACAACAATCATTATTTGCATTGGACGGCCTTAGAAGGAACCACGCGCAATATGCCTACAGCTATTGAGAAAAAGTCAAAGAATATTTTGTTTCTCATAAAGGTTCGGTGTTTATTCGGTAATTAAGGACGGTGAGAAGAGGACTCCAGAATACTCAAAACTAAAATGATTAAGTTGCTGCTTTCAAAATAATAAATGGCATTTAATGAATAAAAGTTATGTGTTTTATTCACGTGTACACCTCCGAAACCCTAAAAAAGTACTAATTACCAAAAATATACCTAGGCATAAATATTCATTTATTTAGTATGAAACACACACCGTCAAAATACTTATTTAACTTATAAAAGTTATAGATATCCACAGATACATACTTAATATTACTCGATACAGAACAATTATACAAATATGTTGCAAAAAAATACTTATAGTAATAAATAGGTATTTACCAGGCTTGCTATGCAGTTTTGCCATTTCTTACTATGCTGCATTTCGTAATGTAGCATCACGATAGTCAATGCATTTAATATTTTAAATAACGTCGCATTTCTTTTCTAAATCCATTAGCTGTTCATCTCCCATTTTGACTATTTTGACAACAGAACGTTTGCAACAAAGGTCTATTTGTTTATGACGTGCTATGTATAAGTTCTAGAAACACACTGATCACACGCGCGGATAGCGGACGAACATCCCCTCCACATTTCCACGCCTATCTGACGTTGTGGACGACATCCCACATCGACGTTGTGTGTGAGGCGTGTGATTGCGTTGCATACGATAAGTGTATTTATTTAATTTATCTTACTTATTATATTATAATACTTATTTATATTACTTATCCTATGCAACGCTGTCCCACTCGTCCCACCCAACGTTGACTAGCGATGTCCAGATCGGCGTGGGAAGCTGGAGGGGATGTTCGTACGCTATCTCACGCGTGTGTCCAGTGTGTTCCTAGAACTCACGCGAACTTACGCGTAGCACGTTTTTTATGTCACATTCAATAATACCATGATTCTCCTCAAACTGTACTTTAGACATGCGGAAGTAAATAAAGAATTGTTCTACATCAGATTCCAGTTTCTGCATTAATATTCTCCAACTTTTTCTCTTTGTTTAATTATCTCATTAACCCAATATTTTCTCTTCTTAGCTTTTGTTTTGTTACTCGCTATCAGAATCAGAAAACAAAACTTACAGACGCACGTGTCTGATGCCAATTTACGTTGCATACGCAGGTCAAGTGTGCACACCAATTCTCCCACGTGGCATCGCATACATTGCATACGTGAGACCAGCTTGTCTCTCGCTTTATCGTCCACCCACCGGTTACCGAATGTTCTCTGGTTCTGTATATAAATCTTGCATAGGTACAGCACTACATAATCCTTTTGGTGCATCTATTTTTAGTTATTCTTAAAACGTGTTTTTTCTTCCACTTGAAGCTTTTATTCCACTTGAAATAAGTATATTATTGTTTCTATTACATCCGTAACTCCAGCTCTTCTACATATTTGTTCTTTTCTAACTCTGTCAGTGTGATTCCCATCTTGTTCGGTTTTTTAGCTCGTTAGCGATCTCGGGGCGCAATTCGATATTATAAAATGATCAATCAATTTCCATAAGACTGACGCAAATAAATCAAATTTTCATATTGGTAAAACCATACTTCATTATATATTATCGTATAAGCTTAATAAAGTCGGAACACAGCCTGAATATATAAATATATTCAACCTTTCCGTAGCTCTATAACACAATTGAGTCTTTTTAGGACTACCAAATAAAATCTCATGTGAAACTTGCCAGCTAGTTCATGTCTCTCTCACGAAATGTGAAATTAAAAATATCTAATCCTATTCATCCACGTGGGTTTCAAGTAAGTGGTTTACAAATCATTATTCATAAAAAGCAAAGCTGCACTGGGGAGATATAAATCTCGAAACGCGTCTGCAGATTGCTATCCACTTCAGTTAATAGAAAGACATGATCTAAAAAAAACAATGTTATTTTTCTGGTTTTCGTTGAGTGCCACGAAGGTGGCTGTTATAGGGCTCCGGAAAGGTTGAATATATTTATATCTATTTTATGAAAATGGAAAGTTCAAATTGGAATTGATAAAACCTGATAAATCGATGATGTTTGTTTTCACAGTCCTATCGAAAACGCAGACCAAACTTAGGTAACCGCTTATATAGGGTTCCAACTCTCCTTGCAACCTGCTAAGACGATACAGGATGAACCCAATGATTTCTCTTACATTGAATTTCTTCCTTTTCTAAAATTATTATTGCCTGGTAATAGAGTTTTTGGGAACAGTGTGCATAGTTCTGAAAAAATTATACCAGAGAGCACGCAAAACGATAATGCCGGTGCTGTACATTTAAGGTACACATCTCCGTGACGGGACGGCGCGTTTTGATCCGTGACGACAATGAACCGTGAACAAACGCATTGAACACATATAAACAAACGTTGCTGCGCTCACACTTCGGTTAGTTCCTTATATAGGGTTGAAAACTCTCCTTCCTATCCGGGAAGTTGAAAGATAGGATGATTTTCCAGCTATTATTGCCAGATCTTCGTCGACAAAGTCATTTCTCCACAACAGTCATGGACGGCACGGATTTGTGTCTTGGACAATAAGGAAACCGGCAATGCCGCAATGCCGGTGCTGTCCCGTCACGGAGATGTTTGCCCGGACCTTAAAGCGCAACAAGAGATTGTTTTCAGGATTTGCAGAACTAAAAAAAATGGAAACAATTGAGATTCAGCAGTGGCTTACACATAAAATTTCGTTTATCAGTTTTTGGTTTATATAAAGATTAATATTTTTATAGACTGGTATGTTTGCACTCTTCTTCTTCTGATGCCGTCCTTCAAGATTCATTCCTGTCCACTCTCTTATATTACGGAGCCAGGATTTTTTCTTTCTTCCTATTCCCTTCTTCCCCTCTATTCTTCCCTGCATTATGTTTTGTAGCATTATATATTTGTCGTTGCGCAGAATATGACCTATGTATGCTCTTTTACGTATCTTGATAATTTTTAATAGTTTCCTTTCATGTCCGATGCGCCTTAGTACTTCTTCGTTCGTTATTCTATGTGTCCAGGGTATCTTTAGCGCGCGCCTATATGTCCACATCTCGAAAGCTTTAAGCTTTTTGATAGTTGTGGCATTTAAGGTCCAGGTTTCTACCCCGTATAGTAACACTGACCACACATAACACTCCATAAACCCTAATCTAATTCGCCGGCATAAACTTCTATTTGTGAACAATGAAGAGTATGCAATAAATGTCTTTCGAGCCATTTCTATCCTGATCTTGATTTCTCCATCTGGATCTAGTAGGTCATTAATGACTGTTCCAAGATATTTGTATTTTTGAACCCGCTCTACCTGATTTCCATTTAGTGTGATAACAGGGTAAACAGAGGCGGATTTAAGGGCGGGCGCGCGCCCGGGGCCACCTACCTCTAAGAGGCCCCGTAAAAACCTAACTTTACACTTTTTTCTATTGACAACAATTTGGGTTTCATATGTGCTATTTTAATTACGTACTTGATCTTTGAATTAATCACTGATCTAAAAAATGTTATATTTTCTTTTCATTGGTGTCTGGAAAATGAAACGACATCTTTCAGGAGCCAAAAAAAAGACGCGAGCAGGCTGCCAACCAACAGAAAGGACCATTGGACAAATTTATAAGTGGCCCTGGTCACTCGGCCATCATAGTTCGAGCAAGAATTAAAATGAAGAACAAGGAGTTTCCATAAGTCAACGAAAAGAGTTAGTTGAAGTTGAAAACCAAGGTATAGAAATCAACAATGATGACCAAAATGAAGAACCAGTCAATAGTCAACCTGGTAAAAAACTTGATAAAAAACACAATTCACATAAAGAAACACGCAAACGGAAAATATACCATTCGAAGTTCCATTAAAAAATGTTATAACAACAAAATATTATTGTATCATTTTAGATTCTACACCCGATGTAGTGCAGGTGGATCAACTTACCTTCATAGTGCGATATTTATCAGAGAATGGAGATATTAAGGAAAGATTTTTAAAGCTCTTCCCTATAGAAAAACATGATGCGAAGTATCTAGAAGAGACAGTTTTATCTACCTTGCAAAATTTGCCAGTAGCTATAAAATATTGTCGTGGAAAATCGTACGACAATGCAGAAAATATGTCGGGCAAGTACAATTGTCTGCAAACAAGAATTAGACAGCATGCTCGATCATCAACATTTATTCCGTGCTGTAGTCATTCACTTAATTTAATTCGTAATGTTACTGCAGAGAGTTGTAGTAATGCGTCCAGATATTTTTTATCTCTAATATTATCACCTAATAATTGAATAATTTCATTTTGAATACGTTTACTTAAATAATTAGTTTTATATTTAGATTTTAAAGTTCTATTTATGTGAGTCTAGTGAGTCTGAATCGAACTTTGCCAACAATTCAATTAATTTCAAAAAAATCATCATATTTTTATCATATAACTTATCAGATGTCCCACGTAAAGCTAAACATTGAGAAGCAAGAAATATTATTATTTCCATAATTCTTAAAATTACATCTGACCAATGTTTTTTTTCTAACTCTATAAGTTTTTGATTTTCCCTGTCAAGTGTTTTATTTACTTTCAGTTTCTTTCTTAAATCATACCACATTTTTAGGCAACACGCCTAAAAATGTGGTATGATGTGGCATGAACCGAACTTTTTTATGTATTTTTAGTATTTTCGATAAATTTTGCCACTGATTGTATCCATTTGATATAAAATTTGAAGCAGAACCGTCATAATTTGTTGAGCAGAAAAGTTTGCAGCTAAAGCAAAAGACGCTATTTTTTTGACACGGAGTAACTTAACCATGACCTGTGTACTAATTCGCCATTAGCCAATTTGTAATATGCATTGCTAAATTTTCGCCCTTTTAAATTTCTAGGATAAAAATATATTTTTTGTGTGGGTCCAAGCTCAATTAAACTAATTCGCATACTAACAGTCATTTTAGGCTAATTTGCTGGATCTTCTAAATTATTAATAAAAGAATAGAAGGCTCTATAACATAGGTAGGTTTTTCTTTATTGCGCCGTTTTTCATTAAGTTGTGCTTAATTTGTTTGTTCTTATTTGGTTTGTTCTTCATTGGTTTGTTCTTCATTGCCTTGTTCTTCATGGCGTCGTTCTTCAATAGGTTGTTCTACAAAAGTATCTTCATTTCGCTGTTCTTCATCATTTGATTTATTTAGTTGGTCGTCATTAAAATCCTCCTCCAATCCTTCATGTAAAATCACATTTTTAGATGAGCTTTGTCCACTTTTATTAGAAACATTCTCGTGAATTGAAACTTTAGTTTTTTCTATAAAATTATCAAGTTCTCCAAATTGTGTTTGCATAAATTTTTCTTTCGCAGCCTTTCTTTTTCTATTTTGATAACCTGATAAATTTTTCTTCCCTTCCATATTATTTCAAATAATTGATTTATAATTAATTCTAAGGGAAAAAAGTAATTAGCACTAATATAAAGACTATTTAAAAACAATTTTTATTGAAATTATTATTAAAGAAATCCATAAATTTCTTAAATATATTAGAATTGTCTTATCTAATATATTAGAATTGTTATCAAATAAAGAAAGATCAAAATTAAAGAAATACAATTAAAAACGTAAGCAAATTAAATATAATTCGTAACAAAATAACTAAAATTTAAATTTTTAATAGAAATTAAAAAAAAAGAAAAACCCCAATAAACGTTTGATATTATATAAAATTAAATCAGAACGCGTTTACAGAAAAATAATTCCAATTTCAAATTCCAATTTAAAGTTGGAAATGTATAGGCTCACAAATTATACAACAAAAAGAAAATAATTCTTTTAATACATGTACATACCTGCAGAATTTATTAATTTAATTATTCAATATTATCTTTCCGATAATGTAGATGTCCAACTAAATTCACACAATGTCACAACTATTATAACAAATTGTTTCACGATAATTATTTTTACAAACGCGATGTGTAGTAGTTCGATAGAAAATGAATGTTTAAGGCCCTCCATAGTGGTATACGGAAATACGTATTAGTTTTTAGTTTTTCGTATAGACCATAAATTAAAAAAAATAATTTATGGCTTAAAAAATACTCTATCTTGAAAAGCATGTTTGTAATAAAATTAAAAAAAAAAAAACGAATGCGCTTCCCATATAACTCGTTTATCAAAATATTAACTATATTACGTTTTTCGTTTATCTTGGTTTCAAATAAGTAATGAATTAATAACACTTTAAGTAATTTTTGTTGTTGTTTTGGCGCCCCTCTCGTGTAAGCGCCCTGATGCATCGCATCACTTGCTTACCGCCTTTGTCCGGCCCTGCAAACTGGGAGTACAAATTGAACAGTTGCGGGGACAGGACGCAGCCTTGTCGGACGCCTTTCTGGATTTTGATTTCGCCCGTCTCCATATCTTCAACCCGCACTATTGCTGTTTGGTTAAAGTATAACTTTTTTATTAATCGTATGTCGCTTTGATCCAGATTAATACTGTTTAGGTTCTCGATAAGCTTGCCGTGTTGGACTCTGTCAAAGGCGTTTTGGAAGTCGATAAAACAGACGAATACATTTTTATTGTACTCTCTACACTTCTGTAGCATTACTTTTAGAGCGAACAGAGCCTCTCTAGTTCCTAATCCCTCTCTGAAACCAAACTGTATCCCATCCAATTGTTCTTCACATTTCCGGTATATTCTCTGTTGGATAATTTTTGAGAGGATTTTCAACGTGTGGCTCATCAGGCTATATCATCCTATATTCGTCACATGACTTAGAATTGTTTTTTTAGGTAGCGGAATAAACAAAGATTTAAGCCACTCTCTTGGAATTTCACCTGTTTCATATATTCTATTTAGAAATTCTGTAAGGCTGGTCAAGTTTCTGTCGTCCAATGTTTTCCACATTTCTATCGGAATGTTGTCGGGTCCTACAGCTTTGTTGTTTTTTGCTGTCTTAACCGCATATTCCACTTCCGATTTACGAATACCTAAATGATCCGCCTGTCCATCTTCCTCCATTGAATCCTCTCGTTTCGCTGCCAACAGGTTTGTCACATATTCTTCCCAGGTTCGCTCTTTATCTTCCTCTGTTAGCTGAATGTCTCCGTGTATGATTCTTGTGACCATTGGTATTTTTTTTTGTTCGTATGTCCTGTAAGTTCATTCACGTTTTCATTAGCATTCTTCAATCTTCGCTAGATTAATGCAAAGAAAAACACAAGATTAATTCAAGAAAATATAACTGCGCTAATACTAGTTACGCCACTGTCATTAGATAAGCAATTCTCATTTCGGAAAATAAATCAGACTTGTTATTGCTGCCATCTATATGAGTACACGATCTTGTAATTATATTTTCATGATCAGTTATAAAGGCGCCCTCTATATTTACGAAGTTTTAAACAAATTAAAATTTTATCACATTTTAAATAAAAGTTTCCGTAACGTAAATATAATGAGTAGTTTGTATGAATCATTCCGCCAAATATTACGATTGTGAATTGATCGAAAAAATATATATTTTTAGTATTATTTATATAAAATATGTACAATGTTATTGTTTTTTGACGTTTGATGTTGTTTCCTTTATTTTTTGAAGTTTAGTTGACAATAAAATTTCTGGTTAAATTTTTTTTTTTTTAATGAAGTGTATTGATTTTGTGCGAAATTGTGCGCGCGTTGAGAACTTGTAACATATGCGGCATTGACAAAATCTAAATATATTGCCCGAAAAGTAAACTAAAGTAAGGTCGTTAAGAACAAACATTCCAATTCAAAGAATACTACCAAATAAAACAACATTTTAGTATCAATTTTCACATTTGATAAGAGCCCGTGACTTAACAATTCGTCGGCGCGGGACTAGCCGTACGTACGCCAGGGCAGCATGAGATTCTAATACGTCGATACTGTGAATTCAGTTTGTGTGTGGCTAGCGGTTCAGTAACTTAAAGTAACGGTATTTTTTTTATTTTCTTGGCCAAGGTTTCAATACTGACATTGTAAGATGACTGAACTTAAAACCGATCTCACAAAGATTGATATAGAGAAACCCAAATGGGACCAGAACACGTACGCTGGCAGGGCAAAACATTTTTTTATCACTACAAACCCTTTAAATGTTTTTGTCCGTGAGAGGACCTTAGATGAAGCAAGTTGTATTGTTCAAAAATTTAGGTAAGTCTATTATTATATAAAGATTTATTTCGTTTATATATCTATCTTAAAAATTATCAATCGAGTATAGAAATACTAATCTAATTCTAATCTACTTTTAATTGCAGCTCGTAATCAACCAATTTTTAAATAATTTTGTTTTATTTTGTTTCAAATTGTTGGTTTCTTACAACTGTATTGTTAAATCGTTTATAACATTGCATTGTGTTGTAATTATGATATGTGGTGTAAGTAATTTATTTAATAGAATTAGCATATTTTTACATTCGCGTAAATAAGTGTAACGATGCAAATAACTTTGATTTTGTTATTTATATTTGAATAAATTGATATTTATTTTTTTTAATTGAAAGATTCAAATACATTTTCTTTAATTAATGAAAATCTAGTTACAAAAAAACGATATATACTGGCTATTTAAATATTTTCTAATAAAATTTATTTTCTATAAACATAAAGAAATTTGGATTTAATTTTCAATAAAAATATTTCTTAAAGTAAAATGATTAGAGTATGAAAATATGTGGTATAAAATGTTTAATTTAGTTAGAAATTTAGAAAATCTTGTTTTGAAAACGTCTGACAAGCCTTGATGATGTCTTAGATCTAATAATATACTACGTGTTTATATATGCAAGAAATATTTTCAAGTGAATATTATCAAAAATTATCAAAACAAATATTATCACAATTAAAAAAAATTAAATGATGAAATTTGACTAAAGTAATAAATATATGCGAACATAGATTATATAATATGCGATTATGCAAAGTTTAATATTAATGTTCAAAACAATATTATTAAACAAACTTGAACTCAAGTTTGTTTTGTTTACTGTTGCAAATCGCCGCACCAATAAAATTCTGTTATTTAAATGACGGTCAATATACAATCCTGCGAATTAGTCTTAAATATTTGTTTTTATAAATTAGTTGTATAAATAATATATCCATTGTATATCCGTGTACAAGGCCAAAACTTGTAACTTCCTTTCTATTATTTCAAGTTTAATCTTTCAATGTCAGTTGCTTCTAAATCTGATTCTAAAAATATTTAATTACGGGAAAATGTTTGTTTCTCAAAATAAATATTTACGAAAATACTAGTAAATTTTATTCAGTAAACATGCTATAAATAAAACTTGAAAACATCTTACTACTATTACATTAAAATTTCACAATATTTTATGTAGTCATCATCATCATCATATAGCACCTTGTCTCGTCCACTGCTGGACATAAGCCTCTTATAATCTAGACCATCTTGCTCGGTTTTGGGCATCCTGCATCCAGTTAGGGGAAATCCTTCTTAAATCGTCAGTCCATCGGGTCGGTGGTCGCCCTCTGTTTCTATGTTCTTCGTCTCTGGGGCGCCACTCTAATTCCATTTTAGGTGTATGACTTTCAATTTCATCCGTAACTTTTGTTCTCCTGCGTAGTTCTTCATTTCTGATTTTGTCTCGCAATGTTACTCCTAACATGGACCTCTCCATGGCTCGTTGAGTTATTCTTATTTTGTTAACAGTTCTCTGTGTTAATGTTAGTGTTTCCAAGCCATATGTCAATGCAGGGAGAACGCACTGGTCGAACACCTTTCTTTTGAAGCACGTCGGTTTGTCTGTTTTTAATACGTGTCTCAGCTTGCCAAAGGCAGCCCAAGTCAGTCCTATCCTTCTGTTTAATTCGTAGGTCTGATTATCTCTTCCCATTTGGATCTCATGTCCCAGATATTTGTGAGATATTACGTATTGAATTTCCTTTCCTTCTATCATTAGGTTGCGACTGGGAACTTAGGTTGACATAAATTGGGTCTTGGCGATGTTGATTTTTAAGCCTACTTTTTGGGAGGCTGCGTATAGTGCTGAGACCATTTCATTTGCCTTGTCTAGTCGGTGTGAGATCATTAAGATATCGTCAGCAAAGCGTAGGTGCTTTAGCTTCTCTCCATTCACATTTATGCCTTTATGGTCAAATTTGATCTTTTTATCATATATTCTATTAGGGATGTAAAAAGTTTTGGAGAAATTGTGTCACCTTGTCGGACACCCTTTTCGATCTTGAACCGATCTGTTTCCGCATGTATTTTTACTTCTGCCGTTGCCTGCTCATATATATGTCGTAGTATGGAAATGTAGCGGTGGTGTATACGACAGTTCGCCTTAAGCAGTTTATGGTGGTTTATGGAATCGAATGCCGTTTCGTAGTCAACGAATGTTAGTACTACGGGCTTGTTGTATCCTATACTTTTTTCTATTAGCGATTTTATCACATGAAGATGGTCATTTGTTCCATATCCGGCCCGAAAATCTGCTTGCTCTCTTGGCTGATACAGGTCCAGTTCATTTGTAAGCCGTGCGGTAATGATTTTGGTGAATAGTTTGTATAGGTGGGTCAACAGGCTTATCGGTCTAGAGTTCTGTAGGTTTGTGATACTGCCTTTCTTCTGCATTATCACAATGATGGTATTATTCCATATTTGTGGGGTTGTTCCTTCATCTAGGCAATTATTGAAGAGTTTGGTGATTGCTTTGAGTAGTTCTCTTCCTCCCAGTTTGATGATTTCTACAACAACACCGTTTTCACCAGGTGCTCTATTGTTCTTCATTTCCGACAATGACTTTAGGACCTCTTCTTCAGTTATCTCTGGCATCTTTTCCGATCCTTGGTTCAGTATATGGGGTATATTTTCTCGTGGTTCTGCTTGACCCTGGTTTCTATATAGTTTGGTGTAAACGTCCTCGACAATCTTCATTATTTCCTCTCTGTTCTTCGATATTTGTCCTCTCTCATTTTCTAGTTTATCTATTTCAGCTTTTACCCTACTCAGTTTATTACGTAGTACCCTCATTCTCTCACTGCTCTTATTTTCTTCTATAACTCTAGTCACCCATTTACTGTTGCAGCTTCTGATATCAGTCCTTGCAGCGTTCCTTATATCCTTAATCAGCTGTTTCAGCCCATCTTTATGCTCTAGATGTTTTCCCAGTAATTTCCTTCTCTGCCTCATCAGATTTTTAGTATTTATAGAGAGTTTATCCTCATTTTCTGTTTGTTTCAAGCAGTGTTTCTTTTGGGCGCTGTTGATTGACTCCACTATATTTTTATTTAGATCCTCGAGGTTACTTTTATTAGCAACTATCAGATTTTCCTTTATCGACCTTTGGTATTCCTCAATATTCTCTACCCTTCTTCTCACTTATTGCCGTTCTTTCTATTCACAAGTTTACTTCGTTCTGTCCTCAGTTTTAGTAGTATCTTCGCTCTAACCATTCTATGGTCACTCCCCACTGATAGTGTGTTTAGCACGGTTACATCCGTGATCCGTGAAAAAGTCGATTTCGTTCTTCGTTCTGCTATCCGTACTGATCCATGTCCACTTTCGATGTTCTGCCTTTTTGAAGAACGTATTCATACCCATTAGTTGGTGGTGGAGAAGAAATTGGAGCAGTAGGTTTTCTCGTTCATTTCTTTCTCCTATGCCATGGAAAACCAGTGGTGTTTCTTCTTCATTTTGTTTTTTGCCCAACTTGACATTAAAGTCCCCAGCCAGTATCGTGAAATAGGTTGGGAAAGATGATATTGCTTGAGCTATATCGTCATAAAAGTTTTAGATATCTTCGCCTGGTTGTTGGGATGTGGGTTGCGTTGGTTTTTAAGGATAATTTTAATACTGCATCGTTGGTTTAATTTCAATATTACGCAACACACTCAGGAGCTTATACTGTTGATTTGTGTAATATTTTGCACATGTCGTTCATGGATTACCAGTCCTACCCCTCCCACAGAACAATTTTCGTTACATCTGTGGTAGTACATATTTCCTGATTTTAGTAGTTGTTTTTTTTGCAGATTTCGCTTATTCCAAGTACATCCCAGTGTACTTGTTTGAGTCTTCCTCCAATTCCAATAGTCTTTCGCCTGTTAAAAGGGTACTTGTATTGTATGTGGCAATATATAGTTTTCGTTTTCCTTGGCGGCCTGATCCAACCCAGTGATTCTTCGCACTCTCCAACCGTTGTCTTTTCCGACCGCCGCCTTGGCCGGGGACAAACGGTCTGCCGGGGACTGAGGGCCATCTATGATTTTTGCTTTCCATCTTGGTTTGAGGATTTTTGACCTTCATCTATCACGCTGGCCAATGCGAGTTGATAGGGGGGCCAAATTAGAAGTTAGAACGACATTTCCTTCAGTTCTAGGTTGAACGGTTATTCCGGACTCGGTCGTCAGAGCCTCTTTAGTTTTAGCAGGGTGCACCGGATGACATAGTCACCACTCGGGCAGGCGAGGTTGACGTTTGGGTTGGCTATCTTGACCATATATATGCCATCATCCCTTACACCCCATTTTATTACACCCCATTTTATGTAGTATATTTATTTATTTACACGAATTGGCCAACTAAGGACCGCGTTACAAATTCTATTTCATATTTTGTTTTTTCTTCTTTCACTTCTCTAAGGCTGTTCTTCCTCTTGCTGCCATTTTCGCCAGATGATTTATGCCAACAATTCGTGCACATAGCCTACATGACGAGTGCAATGACAACGTATTGCGACTAGTGGAATTTGCTACTGCCAATGGACTCCAAATTGGAGGAACGTTATTCCCACATAAACCCATCCATAAAGGGACATGGACCACACCAGACGGAACTGTTACAAATCAAATTGATCACCTGCTAATTGACAGTCGACACGCCACGAGTTTGCTGGTCGTGAGATGCAAAGGAGTTGCGGATTGTGCCTCAGATCACTTTCTATTGCACGCCAAAATACCACGAGGAATCTCCAGAACGTTTATGGAAAGAGGAGAAAAGAAGGAGAAATGGTACAATATTAACAAACTATCTATAGAGCAATATCGAACCGAATGCCAGGAACAAATTAAAGCCAATATACAAGATCAGGATGAAACACTAGAGGACAATGATGACATAGAAGACCAATGGAGAACTATACAGAAAATCATAATAGATGCAGCCGAAACAATGATAGGAAATCAAACCTTAACAAGGAACAATAACCAATGGTTCGATAATGAATGCAAGGCAGCGATAGAAGAGAGGCGACAGGCAAAATCAGATATGCTGAAAACCAGAAATAGAAGTAAGAAAAAACAATACACAGAAATGACAAGGAAAGCCAACAAAGTGTGTAGAACAAAGAAAAGATAATTCATGAAAAATAAGATAGAACAAATAGAAGAATACCATACCGGCCAAGTACGGAATATGTACAAGGCAGCCCAGAAATGAAGAAAGGCTTTCAACCCCGAAACAATCTATGTAGAAGTACAGAGGGAGAATTGATAAGTGATGAAAAAAAATATTAGAAAGATGGGCGGAATATTTCTCCGAGCTGTTAAACGGGGAAATTGATGAAAGTGAGGACAGAGACAATGAAGAACGCTCACAGGAAGAAGAAGAGATCGAAGAACCCACCGGAACTGAAGTAGAGACCGTTGTACGACGCACGAAAAATAACAAGCCCCCGGAACTGGCGATATACCTGCAGAAGTATTTAAAGCAGGGGGCGATGAGCTAATCAAAGCTCTGCACAAACTTACTGTAGACATATGGCGGAAAGAACAATTACCTAATGAGTGGAAAATCGTAATCATATGTCCAGTTCACAAGAAAGGAAACAAACTAGAATACAGTAACTATAGAGGCATATATCTCCTGAACATTGCATACAAAATTTTCGCCTACATCCTCAACCAACGAATCAACCCGCTCCTCTTGCAGAGGAACTACTAGGAGACTACCAAGCGTGCTTTAGAAGGGTTTTTTTATCCGTCGTTGATCAGGGATTAAATTTTTACCCTCTGGAAAATTCTAGAAAAATGCTGGGAATATAATATCCAACTAAACGTTGACAATAACTGGGCCTACGACAGCATTATACATAACACCACTTGGAGCACACTGAGAGAATTTGGGATTCCAAGAAAGTTAATCAGGCTAGTTAAAACGACACTCATAGGAACTAAATGCAGGTGCAGCATCGGGTAAAATGTCTTGAAAAATTTCAATATACCCAGAGGTGTGAAACAATGAGACATAACATCACACATACTGTTGAATCTTGTATTAGAAGGCATGATTAGGAAAATTAACATCAACCTCGATGGTACACTGTTTAACCGAAGCTCTCAAATACTAGCATACGCAGAGGACGTGGTAATACTGGGAAGGAGAAAAAGGGACATAGTAGAAATTCTGAATCAGATGGAACAGGAAAACAAACTTGACTTAGACAAAAACTTGACAGAGTAAATGAAAAGAAAACAAAGGCAGTAACAACCTGGCGTGGAGGCCCATAGAGGTAGAAGGAAATTTTGGAGATACAGAACCGCTATGTAAAACGAATACTTTCAAATATTTAGGCACTGCAATTGCGTATTTGAAACAATTTTTTTTTTGGTCATAAATCGAAAGCTCATAAATAAGTTTTATAACAAAACTCTTTTTTGTTTTCTGTTTTTCGTTGTAATTAAAAAGTTACCAAACCGAAAATATATTTCTAAACTCGGTACCGAAAACAGGCTGGTCGCGTTGTGACGTAAAATGGGTAATTTTTACCCGCGCCTGACTTTGTTAATACAGTAGCTGTAGTAGACATGTCAAATATGTCAAATATTAAAACTTTTCGTGCTTGTTTTGTACCATCGTGTAGGAGTACTACAAAAAGAACTCAAAAAATGTTTTTAAATGTCCCACATTGTTAAAAGTCGAAACCAATGGTTTTAAACATTGCGCCGAAAAAATTCTAAAACGTCATTTTTATAAAGAATGTTTACGTTTGAATGTTAGAATGAAGTTTCACCCTTGCGACGTCTTAAACAAATTTTGGCGCGTTTGGAGTCACGTGATTAGTTTCAAAATTTTATCACTTTTAATTTGTTTATAATTAATTGAATTTTTTTTAACTTTTTCGCATCGCACATCCGAATTATTTATAATAAGATTTTAAAATACATAAAAAAATAGATAATTTTTTTTATTCAACAACCCAATTCACCACAATAAGAACTATTATAAGAACAAAACATTGTTGGTTGGATTAAAAGGCAACGTATAAGATGGGTGGGCCACGTCTGAAGAATGCCAAATACAAGAACAGCCAGAGCTGTGTTTACAAATACAGACCAGGACGGTCTCGGTCAAGATGGAAAGATAATTTGCTAGAAGACCTGAAAGTACTGAGAATACAGAACTAGACTATAACAGCTGTAAATAGATAGAGATGGAAGGCAGTTGTCGAAGAAGCCAAAGCTCTACATGGGCCATAGTGCTGTGTGTGTGAGTGTGTGTGGAAGAGATTCTTCTGCAGCTTTCATTATTTGACACTTCATTTCACTTTGAGTATCTGCTTCAATATTCTTAGTTTCAAAATGTTTTGCTTAGGTTTCTTATTATTTTTATAGGAATTTGATATGAATTATGTAGTATATATATATATATATATATATATATATATATATACATATACACATATATATATATATATATATATATATATATATATATATATATATATGTATATATGTATAATATACCTATATATCTTTTAATAAAAGTATATAATATTATTATCCAGAAACGACAAACAGGTTAGAATCAGTATTTTTGTTACAATCAGTAAGAAGTACATTTCTTCTAAATCAATTTAATAACTGGAATATTCGCTACGTGTTGAAAATTTCTTGGTATTTATTACGTAATATTTTATTATTTTCATATAAAAACATGTTTTACTAATTACGTAATTGAAATATTTAAACCATTACGTAATGTGTTTTCTATGTATAATATATCAGTCAACAGGACAGTGGCTCGCCACTGTCCCGCGAAAAATATTCTTCAACTGAGCATGAAAGAAAATTTCGCTAAATGCACTACCCCAGGTGGTAACCAACCCACCGTCACCTATAGTGACGTTAGCGGACCTTCGGATTCTGGGGAGTCCGCACCAACATGCTTTAAGGATGAATCGGAGTATCCTGAAATCACCGGACTTAAACTCAGACCAAGAGGGCAAAGCTTATTTGTAACATTTAATGCCAACTCACTTCTAAATGTGGGTAAACTGAAACATTTGACTGATCCACTAACTCGACACAACATAATACTGACAGCAGTACAGGAAACCAAATTTACGGTCGAACATGCCTTCGAGTCCCAAGGCTACAGAATCCTCAAAGGAAAAGTGGGTCAGCGGGTAATGAAGAACGTACCCCACTTAGGTACAGGATTTATAATCAATTACAGGATACTGGATTCAGTCACCAACTTTACCTCCCCGAGCAGTCGTGTATCCATCCTCTCTCTCAATTGCGCAAACAAGGGATACAGTATAGTCAATGTATATGCTCCAATCAACCAGTTAATGTACATGCTTCAATCAACCAGGACAACAGACGCAATCCAAACAGAACTGATAAATTCTGGGAACTGTTAGAAAATATTATCTCTAAACTTCCAGAGAGGCACACTGTCATACTGCTTGGTGACTTCAATACTCAATTGGGAAGAGAGAAAAAATACAGAAACAAAGTGGATTATTATAAAATTATTATTATTATAAATTATCCGCCGCATAAGAGAAACAACCGCAACGGAGAACGATTGGGGATCTGTGTAGGACTTTTGGGTTGCGTATGAAATCTACAGCCTTCAAACACTTGCCATGGAAGCAGAAGATGGATTTCACCTAATACCAACCTGTGTGAATTCCAGATAGATCATGTGGCCATTTCACGAAAATCTCAAACGGAAATGCAAAACGTGAAGGCACTAAGAATTGCCAATCTGGACTCAGACCACTACATCTTAAAGATCAAAATAAGACTCCAGCCTAGAAAGACTAGATTACACAGAACCTCCAAAATGGTAAGATTTGACTTAGAGCGACTCAAGAACAGTCAAGAAGAGACTGAACAATACATATCTAAACAGCTGGGATCAACTGAAGGAGACTCTTGTCAAGGCGGCCAATGAACTGGCCCCTCTCGCTAGAAGAAGGAAGCATACGTGGTGGACTGAAGACTGTGACAATGCAATATGTGCCCAATGCCCAAAAACCGACAGTCTGGGTGAAGTGGCATTCTAAAAAGACCAAGGAAAATTTCCATAAATTTTTGGAACAAAAAAAGGTTAGAGCCAAGATATTTTGAGGAACCAAACGAACCTTCACACAAAACTAACTAACACAAATCGAAGAGAGCTTTCCTAAGAATAACTCCAGAGCTTTCTTTGGAACCTTCAAGCAGACACTCAGAAAATACGCTCCGGCAAGCCTCCCCTTCAGTGGCTCATAAGGCAAACTGGCTTATAACGACAAGGACAACTGCCATCTTTCCGCTCAGTACTTACAAATCTACTCAACTGAGACACATCCAGCGAAGACTTCGACTATAAACAAACAACACCAAACCCGGACTCGCTGCCCCCTTGGGAGAAGTTGGTCAGATCATTCAACTTCTTGAGAATAGTAAGGCAGCTGGAGAGGACTCTATCGTTGCTGAACTGTGTAAAGGTGCTGGAAACAATACCGTGCGCAAGCTAACCGAGATCATCCAGGACATCTGGGAAACAGAGAAATTACCACCCGATTGGAAATCTGCTCTGATCCATCAGCTCCACAAAAAGGGAGATTTTACTGATCTAAAGCACTACCGTGGATTTTCTCTCGTCCCGGTAACATACAAGATTCTCTTGAGGAGCTACAAACAAGGGTAGAAAATCGGCTGGATAGCCAACTGGGAGAATACCAGGGGGGCTTCAGGATACGATCCTGTGTTGATTGATCCTCAATCTTAAAACTGTACTTGCATACTCCAAGATGAGAAACCGCAAGGTGGTCGTCACCTTTGTTGGGAAGGCCTACGATTCCATTGATAGAGGAACGCCTAGCAAGGTACTCCAGGAACTAGGGCTAGACAACAATACCCGCAGACTAATCCTAGTTACTTTGACCAACACCCTTTCCAAGGTTAAATTTAAGGCGGACTTTCAGAAAGCTTCGAAATAAAAAGTGGAGTGAGACAAGGAGATGGACTTTCCCCATTTCTCTTCAATTGTGTCTTAGAGTTAGTGTCAAAGGTTATTAGAGAATGGCACAAGGAACTGATCAATTTGGGTGCTCAGAGTGGTATCTACCTGGCACATACTAACGGTTGTGGACTGGTTGTAGATTGCCTGGCGTTTGCAGATGACGTGGCACTGTTTGCTGATTCTCTTGTGATGGCAACAATGTAGGTAAATTGCTTCAGAAAACAGGCTGCCAAAGTGGGTCTTCAAGAGTCGCTGGAGAAAACAGAATTCTTTACCAACATCAGAGAAGCAAACAGAGAGATGTTACTAGAGCAGGGAAACATCAAGTGGACTGAGAAATTCAAGTGTCTCGGCAGATGGATTGAACCCAACTTATCAGAAAGAGCATCATTATCCAAGAGAGTCAACTAGTTAGAACTGGCCTACCGACTGACTAAGAACACTTACAACAAGAAATGCCTGTCATGCAACCTGAAACCTAAGCACTACATATCAATCTTACGACCAGACGCACTGTATGCCTTGGAGTGTCTTTCCTTGAACCGAAGAGGTCTGGTAGAGAAATTGGAAATCAGAGAGAGAGAGAGAGGAGAATCCTCAGGAAGATCCTAGGCCCGGTAAAGGGAGATGGGGAATTCCGAAGTCGGCATAACTCTGAGCTTTACGAACATATTGAGATGCTCTCTGACTATGCAAGGAAAAGAAGAATAGCTTTCTATGGCCACGTTGCAAGATTGTCTCCAAACCGACTAACCGACCGTCTGTTCACCTTCTGGCAAAACAAGAAGGTTCGTACCACTTGGTTGACAGAAACCGAGAAGGATTTAAAAAAACTGGGAATAGCAGATCTCTAAAACAGACAGTCGTGAGACGCACCCTGATGGAAGTCCGTGGATTTCAGGAAAAACCCCGAGGGAAAGGTACCTCTTGGACAGAAGAGAAATGAATTACAACGGCAGAAAATGCGACAATACTGGGCAAAGATCAAAGCCCAACAGTTGAACAAGCGTAGTCCAAAGTAGGCCTATTCGAAAGAAGAAGAAGATATCAGTCAACTTAAGATTCCATACAGAATATTGAAAAGAAACATTGGCACATAAATAAATAGCATTGCAACATATTTAAGTATAAGTAAAGGAACTAGTTTCAACGTAACACCACAAGATTTACAATTGAAGAGTGCACGGGAATTATGGTCAGAGTCACAAAACCCCCAGAAGTTACAGAAATCAAAATTTATGATTTACAGACCCGCAACTAACCAATAAATGACTCAAGGAGTATGGTTTTACATCCAATATGTTGTGTACCTAATGTTGTGTACCAGAAAGATCTAAAACAAAATCTAATTGTAAGTTTATATGGGTTGTGCTTATTTTAATAAGAAAATAGTTCCTCTGTTTTGTCAAAATATTGTATAGAAAATGATCAGAGTTAGGATAGCTTTTAAATACTAGAATATAGCAGAAGCTTAACAAATGTTCAAATGAGTTTATTTTTACTGACTCTTAAATATATATATATATATATATATATATAAATATGAATATATATATATATATATATATATATATATATATATATATATATATATATATATATATATATTCATATTTCTTTAATTTTATATTTCTATATATTTTCATTGCTATTAGATTGCACTTGGTCCAGATATTTTTGCCTGCCCCGTGTCCTTTTCGAATCCTTCATTCGCTCGATATGTCCTATCCATCTTAATCTAGCTATTTTTATAGTACGAACTACATCCGGGTGCTCGTAAATGTGTTATAGCTCATGGTTGTATAGCCCTCTCCATTCTCCGTTTTCCGGTACGCCTTTATATATGTGTCTTAGAATCTCTCTTTCGAAACATCCCAATATTCTTTCTTCCTCCTTGGTCAGGGTCCAGGTTTTGGCTGCGTATATCAGTACAGGTCTTATTAGGCTTCTATAGATTTGGAATTTGGTTCTTCTGGATATAGTCTCGGATTTTAGATGTCGCATTAGTCTATAATATGTTTTATTTGCAAGGAATATTTTTCTTTTTATCTCTTTGTTGCAACTGTATATATATATATATATATATATATATATATATATATATATATATATATATATATATATATATATATATATCCATTTGCCTCATTATTTTCCATCTGCCTCAATGGCCGTGAATGCTTGGATCATCTTATTTTTCGAGTTAGTTATTATATCTATATCGTCCGCGTATGCTAGTTGCTGTTCTGACTTGTTGATTATCGTGCCTATTTTGTTTAGTCCAGACTCCCTGATTGATTTTTCAAGGGCGATGTTAAATAAGATGCACGATAGGGTGTCTCCTTGCCGTAATCCGGTGGGTGTAGTAAAAGATCTTGATACACTATTTATGATCCTAACTCTGCTTTCCAGGTTTGAAAGAGTTACCTTCGTAAGAAGTACCAGATGTTGTGGTATGCCTAGTTCAATCATCGAATAGTGCTTTTCGATTGACAGTGTCATACGCGCTTCTGAAATCAACATTTAAAACATTTCGTTTAACATAACACATCGTTATATTCCCGAGTCTTCTTTAGGATATGTCGTAGTGTAAATATCTGGTCTATTGTGCACCTATTTTGACAGAGGCCGCACTGGTAGTTGCCGATCTTCTTCTCTGTATAAGGTCGGATGCGGTCGAATAAGATATTAGCTAGTACTGTGTAGGCAGTATTGAGGAGAGTTATGCCCCTGTAATAGTTGCAATCTAGTTAGTCATCTTTTTTATGTATAGGAATGATTGTGCCCGTGTTCCAATCTTCTGGTATAGTTTTTTGTTGCCAAATCTCCGCTATAAGTTCTTGGATGAGTGTGGCTAGTTCTTTACCTCCTTCCTTGATCAGCTCCGCTGCTATACCATCGTTGCCTGGTGCTTTGTTGTTCTTGGACCTTTGAATGGCTTCGTCTATATCTATGATGGTAGGTATTTCGTTTCGTTCTCCGTCATCTTGATTTGGGTTCATCCTTTGGGTCTTCCCTATTGTTTTTGTTGAGACGTTCTTCGAAATTATCCGCCCACCGGTTTAGGGTCTATTCTGTTTCACAGATAATGTTTCCTTTTCAGTTTCTACACATAGTGGTATTTGGGTTGAACTCTTTTCTATTGTTATTAAGTTTTCTGTAAAATTTTCGAGTTTCTGCCTGTGAATATAGATCCTGTCATCGCTTGCAGTTCCTGCTTTAGGAATTCCTTCTTTTTTCGTTTGTGGATTTTCTTCTCTTTCTTTCTCAGTTCTTTATAGGTAGTAATGATCCAACCCAGCCTGCAGTCTGGCAGCAGACCTTTATCTTAAACATCTTTTATGATCTTTCGTTTTAGAAGTTTTGTAGGTCTTTTTTATATGACGCATCGATACGTTATAACCTCTGATTGTTCATCATCATGCAACTAAAAATATTTTGTTTGTAATAATATATTTTGAATTGTTTTGTTATAGATGTAAGGAACCATTACCGGATGGAATCACAGCAGATGACTTATGGAGGGCAAAGCAATTATACGATTCTGCTTTCCACCCTGACACCGGCGAGAAAATGCACCTAATCGGAAGAATGTCGGCCCAAGTTCCTATGAATATGCTTATAACTGGTGGAATGTTGGCGTTCTATAAGACAACTCCTGCGGTAGTCTTCTGGCAATGGCTCAATCAGTCCTTCAATGCTCTTGTCAATTTCACCAATCGTAGTGGTGACGCACAGCTTTCAACCAAGTAAGGATATTGATTTTTTATTTAGTTAAGAGAACATAGGTTATATCTAGAAATAATAAATCAGTTCTTTTTTAAAACTGGCTACACTTTAACTAAACACTTGGAATTATAAAAATGCCCTTAAAAATTTAATTTCAACATTCAATCAGTTTTTTTTTAATTGTAAACCTGTTATAAATCTATGTTCAGTTACAATTGAAGACCAGGTGGCAAATGGGGTTAACTAGTTTTTTTTTAGACTGACAGGGATCATTAGGCTTAACAGATTTCTGAACAGACAATACGGAATATGCAAGAAATTTAAATTTACAAACGGTTCGCTTTGGAAAGATGAAAATAACACAATTTTTAGATGAAAATCTGCTCTATAAAACAGTGCTAAATGCATGTTTGGTAGACTTCCGAGACTTAGAAAAATATATATTTGTAAATTTTCTAAAGAATTTCTTTATTAGAAAAAAATATGTGCTCAGGCTATCGGCCATGAAAATACCAAAACGTCAATTTCAGTAGAAAAATATATAATCTTCAAAAATTTCAATATATCTCTTGCAGTTTTCATTTTATAGTTATTTGAATTTATTAATTTCTGTTATGTTCGAGTTTGAGGGGCTGCGGCCGTCGCTAGATAAAATATTTTGCAAAACTAACTAAGGGATATCATAGACTGACTAATTCTCTACAAAAGTTTGAAATTTAATTGTACCAAGTTGTGTGAAACTTACTAAAATAATTTATTAAACAAATCCAGACATATCAAACACAAATGTCAACCAAAAACGAACACGAAAATTTCAAAATATTCAAAAATTGCGAAAATATATATTAACACTGTAAGGATTTCAACGGAACTTTTACCGAATGTGGGTGGCCACATGAAGTACCCGCAGGCCAAATTTGAACTCCGCCTCCAATGGGGATGGTGTGGCAAATGATTGTGCAAATATTAACGCCTGAAAATAGAAAATTATAACCGGGTTATCCGTATGTAGGATGTCGATATCTACAAAAAAGTATTTTTTGCAAATTTTGTAAAAACCTTCGGTTTAGTCGAAAAAGTAAAAAATATAAAATCCCAAAATTTATCCAAGGGATACCACCCCTTCTCTGAATTTCGTTTTTCAATTTACATGGGTGTAAATGGGCTATTCCGCCAAAACGGTTCGCTTTGGAAAAATGAAAATGACACAACTTTTAGATGATACTCTGCTCTATAAAATAGCGCTAAATGCATGTTTCTTAGGACAAAATATATGTTTGCAAGTATTTCTTTATTTAAAAAAATCCTGTCAAGGCTATCGACCACAAACATGTCAAGTTCAATAGAAACATGTACAGTTTATATACAACTGAAAGATTTTTGAATAGATAGATCTATTATAAGGTTTCTTGCGATAGCTAGTTAAATGTCTTATGGCTTACCTTTTGTTCTGCTTTGACTTTGAGGGACCGCTGATATATATTATATTTTGCAAAATTGACCCAGACAATTCATAGAATAATTATTTTTCTAGAAATGTGTTGAATTTCACTGTTCCAAGTGATGTGAAACTTCAACAAAAAAAATTCAATGAATCCGAGACATTCCAATAACAAATTTCTGTATTGAATGATGTTATTTTGTATGTTAAGCCTATCAACTACAAAGATACTAAAATGTCAAACTTAATAGAAAAATGTACAATCTATATAGAACTGAAAGAATTTTAAATAGATCTGTAACAGTTTTCAAGCGATAGCTATTTAAATGTCTTACGGCTTACGCTTTGACTTTCATTACATGGGTTTAAATGGAGAACTCGGTAAGAGGTTTTCAAATTAATTTATTCTGCAAAAACTGTTCGCTTTGGAAAGATGAAAATGACACCATTTCTCTGTGGCAAGGCTATCGGCCACGAAGATACCAAAACCTCAATGTCAATAGAAAAATGTATAATTTATGTAGATCTGAAAGAAATTATATAAAGATAATATTATAAAGAAATATATCTGTTGCAGTTTTCAATTCATAGTTATTTGAATTTATTAGTTTTTGTTAAAGTCCGAGTTTGTGGGGCGGCGACCGCCACCAGATAAAATATTTTGCAAAACGAACTGAGGAATATCATAGACTGACCAATTCTCTACAAATGTGTCCAATTTTATTGTTTAACGTTGTGTGAAACACTAAAATATATTTTTTTAAATCCAGATATGTCAATCACGAATTCCGTTCAAAACCGAAGACGAAAATTTTAAGATATTAGAACATTGCGATAAAATGTATTGAGCCTGTAAGGATTTAAAAGAAACTTTTACTGAATGTGAGTATCCACCAAAAGTATCAGGTGACAAAATTTGAACGCTCTCCGTCCAATGGGGACGGCGTGGAAAATTATTTTGTCTTCACAGTTTTTTTTTGCAAATATTTCGTCAACGCCTCAAAGTAGAAAATCATAACCGGGATATCCGTATCTAGGACGTCGGTGTCTACAAAAAAGTATTCTTTGCAAATTTTGTAAAAACGTTCGGTTTAGTCACAAAAGAAAAAAATATAAAATTCAAGGTTCCTTCTCTCTTCTCTGAATTTCGAATTTCAATTTACATGGGCTTAAATGGAGAACGTGGTTGGAGGTTTGCAAAAAAAATTCCTCCGCAAAAACGGTTTTAGAAGAAAATCTGCTTTATCGAACAGTGTAAAATACATGTTCGGCAGAGATCAGAAAGTTGGACAGAAAAAATACTTGAAGAGTTTCAACACAAATTTCTGTGTAAAGGCTATCGGCCACAGATTCCAAAATGAAAATTTCCATAGGTAAATGTATGCGCTATCTAGATTTGAAAGATTTTTTAATATATCGGTTGCAGTTTTCAAAATATAGTTATTTGAATGTGTTGCCTTCTGTGCTGCGTTGACTTTGAGAGGCGGCGGTCCCCGCTGGATAAAATATTTTGTAAAAATAACTGAGGGATATCATAGAATTACTAATTCTCTGCAAATGTGTGCAATATTATTATTCCACGTGGTGTGAAACTTACTAAAATAATTTTTTAAATAAATATTTTTCGAAAATGATGTGTTAGATATTGAGGTGTTAGACAGATCGATTTTTTTCTCTAGAAACGTGTACAATTATATTGTTCGACATGGTGTAGAACCTATTAAAACATTTTTTTTTAAGGAAACCAGCCATCAATTTAAATGAGAAACGTGGTCAGATTTAGATTTTTCACCCAGGATAATTAAAATACTTGTTAATTTGTTTGTTACAAAAAAAAACGTTTATTACGAAACTAAATACATTTAAAACTCGGAATAGAAAAACAGTTTAAATAACCACAAATATTTTGGCATATAATTCCACTAATATCACATGTTCCAAAATGATTTCCACTGATTTCAAGAACAAACTTTTCTGTGCGAAACTTGCTTGGGGGTCTCTTCTCGGTCAGATTTGTACGAAAAGTCTGAGTTTTGTCCGAAAACAACTTTTCAAGCGGTCGCAGTTGATTTCAACTGACTGACGGTTGGCATGACGTTTGTGTTTGCGTCCCGCCAGTAGCGCCGATGTGTTTTCTTGCTGAATTCTTGGTTCAGAAAATGCGGAAAAAAATCGAAAATTCGAATCATCTTGCGAAGGGAAATGTGTTACCATCGATTGGTGTTCTTCGTTGCAGCCTAAATGTCGTGGTAAGAAAATTCCGATTTTGACGTACCCGAAATTTGAGGAATTTTGGAAAATTCGCCCTTGCCGAACCATAGCCGGCGAAGAAACGAAATTTACAACCCTTGCAGAAAGGAGTTGCAGAAATTTGCGAATTGCCGCGGTAAAAGTAAAAGTCTCCAAATTTTCAGCGAAGACTCGAAAATTTGAGATGACAGTTTTGTGCGGAAAAAATCGGCGCTCCAGATAGCACCATTCGCGTCGCGATTGGTTCAAATACTGCCGCTCGGCGGCCGAGAAAGCGAAACTTCGTTTTCGCGCCGCACACCCGCCGCCTCCGGCGGCATCACAATTTCTTAAAGATTAGTCATTTGTCCGGAGTTTTTTAAACATTTTACCACTTTCTCCAGGCAAAATTTCTTTCGAAAATCTCTCAAAATGAAAACGTCCGTTTTCATTCTCCAAACCCGATTTGACGCATTTCTCCCGCCCCCTCCCAGAAAGGCGTGCCAAACCATTTTAGTATATGTAAACAATTATCTATATAACAAATAATCACGCATTTATTAATTACAATAAAACTAATGATTACCTCGTTTTCGACTATCTTAACAATAAGTTCTACCAAGAACGATATTTGACGAGATGAGACGACACAAGACGAGACGAAACGAGACAAACGGTTACGAGAGCGAGAGCGAGACTGAGACGAGAGTAACTTTTATCATAAGTAACGAGAGCGAGACGCGATTTTTGAAACTCTCGCCCTATCTCGTTTCGTGTGTAACCCTAGTACCTGCACTGAGCTTGCCCAGACCCTCGTTCATACTGTCTGATCCTTTCTTCTGTGGTGATGTGTCCCTTAACTATGAGATGTCGATAGTTTTATTTGTAGGTTTTAGTGTTTTTCTGGCTTTCAGATTTACATTTCGTCTCATTACTACTGGGTTATGATCAGATGCCACATCTGCACCGGGGTATGTTTTTACCGATTTTACTCCGTTCTTAAACTGTTTGTCTATCAGTATGTATTCTGTCTGGTTGCGTATTATGTTGTTTATGTTGTCTCCAGGAGCCGTCCATGTATATAGTCTTCGGGGGTGGAGTTTGCAATGTGTGTTTGTCACATTGGGTCGTTCTCGCCGCAAATTATAACAGTCTATCGCCTCGTTCATTTCTTATAGCTAGTCCGTACTTTCCTACCCATTAACCTGACTCTCCTTCGCTCATGATTATTGTTAGATCTCTGGGTTTGAGAAGGACGAGGACGACTCTCCCATTTGTCTATAGAATGTTTCAATTTCGATATCGTCCTTGTCAGCGGTTGGTGGATAGGCCTGCATGATGTTTATTTTGCCTAGGACAGTTTGTAGTTCGAGTAATATCAGTCTTTCCGAATAGTGTAAGGCATTTAGAGGTGTTTGTTTATTTTCTTGCTCAACTCCGTGTCGGTGTTGACCATCAATTCCCCCTGTATGGTAAAATGTACCGTTATCGGTGTCACATTTGCCGAAGTGTGTCCATCTCACTTCGCTCACGCCCATTATATCAATTTTTAGCCTCTGCATCTCCGATGTAACATTTTCTACTTTTCCAGCTTGCAACATGCTGCGCACATTCCATGTTGCAATTTTTAATTTTTTCCTGTGTATCTTTAGTGTGTCGATTTGTTTCCGGGGGGGATTCTTCGCACCGTCTCCCCACTTAAGAGGTGCTCCGGACTGACGGCCATTTCTGTATTTGTATTTTCCATATTGATTGTGTTAGGAAATTCTAGTGCAGTAGTTTTCCATTGCTTTCCGCACCGCAGTGCCAAAGCCATTGAAGCCATCCTGGCCATGTCTCTGGTTTTCTGATGAACGATCCGAGATCATTTCTCTTACGCTTCAGCTCAGTGATGATTTGGCTACTGCCCCAAGTCATTTTTCGCTATATCTAGCTACCCTTATGCCCGCCATACACAAAACGGTCCACCGGAGAGCTCTGCCTGTGCAGCTTTGCCTGCGCATGTAGACCGGAGTGTGTGTGGGAATAGACCTGTGCAGTTTTGGCCTACGGTTGACCTACGCAGGCAAACCTGCACAAATAACCTCTCTGGTAGACCGTAGCGTGTATGGCGGGCATTAGTTAGTTTGGCCTGCAGGTCAATGCAGTTGACCGCGGTGTGGCACGTGGAGCCATAAGTAAGAATTGGGCACCATGTAAGGCCCAGTGCCAGCCTGCTCCCTTCTTCAGTCTATGACTATTGAAGTGACCGCAGACTGATAAAGGTGCTACCTCTACAGCGTAAACCCAACAACCTTAAACACACAAAATAGGTCAATAAAATGTGCAAAATTTGCAGGATAATGCTAGTAAAACGGATTATTTAGCGGTTATTTAACAAAAGGCTATCAGGCAGAAATATAAAGGGACGCTGCGATTGTAGATAACAAATTTAGACAAAATAGAGTAAATTGAATAAGTAACGTAAAACAACTATTATTATAACATTATAGAAATAACAATTACAGGCATTTTCATTGCATAAAAACTAATCAGAATCGCACGAATTTTGTATGGTTTTTATGTAAATATATTTCTATATTACGTTTGTGTTTATATATAAAATTGTGTTGTTATAATTCAAGTAAAAACGTTATGCAATCGCAGTATATTATTTTGCCAGTGCATTACTTTTTTTTGGCAATGAAAATATTCTCCAAAGGCAACCTTTGACCACATTTATAGAACAATTTATAGCGCGTTTTCAAAATAGCTGGCGTAGTAATCTTAACACTCCCGTTTTCTTTAACTTAATTGTACGCACCTAAATTTCGTTTTACTTAGCAAAATATTTAACTTCTCTGTTCTCTAAATTTTTGTGAATTATGTCGCAAGTTGTGTAGCGATAATGAGTCAATTATGCAAGGAAAAATAATTAGTTTGTAAAGCTATCTGCTTATTATGAATTAATATTTAAATATATACTGAGATTTGGTAAATATTGAGTAGTAGATTTATGATTCAAGATAACAAAAAATAATGACCTATATCCCCATAATCAGCATTAAAAAAGAAAGTAACTAAATATTAAAACCTACTTCCAAATATCATTCTACATTTTTACTTAAATAATTACTATAGATTTATTTTGAATATATGAATAATAATATAAACCTATTAAGGGCGAAATGTATCCTGAATATATAAATATATTCAAATCTTATTTAGATTACAAAAAAAATCCCATGGTAACACAAATACTTCCCAGGCCAATGCCACGCAGGATATTGAATTATACAACAGGTATTTGTATGTTAATAAGATTAATCAATCTCCTTAAAGAGCAAACCGAGCTAATCTTGTCTCAACTTTTTAATCTAACAGAATTGTCTCCAGATAAGTCTACAACTACAAACACCTTCCCGGCCCATTAAAACTCTTCAATTAAATAAATCTCATCAATTTGTAATTCACTTGAAAATGACCTACGGCAGTCGTAACTCGAGTCGTGTAAAGTGTGTAGATTTATTGATTTATATAACTTCACAATTTATAAAATAATATTTTCAAAAAATCAATGGTAAAAACATAGTTTTACAATTTTTTAAATTACGCAATTTCATTTTATAAATCTAATTATTTTCTAATAAAAAATGATGGTTACAAAATAATTGAAAAATATCTGAGGTAAAAGCATTATCTTATTATTACGATTTGTTTGAATTTTTTTAATGACCAAAGGAGAATCTCCTGGAGTCATCTTAATCTTAATCTCGTGGTTAATTAAACATTAATCTCTTGGAAAGAAATTTTCTCCTAGAAATTTTCAAACAAAGTCGTAATCCATCAGTTAATCTCTTTAACGAGGAAACCGACCAATTTTTTTCTCAACGTTTTTCATCATAAAAACCCAACAACGGATAGACACCTCTCCTCTTGATATAAATTCAATGTCATAATTTTGTAATCCACTTGAAAATGACCTTCAACAGTCCAAGCTCGAGTCGTGTAAAGTGTGTAGATTTGTATAACTTCACAAGCTATATAATATTTCCAAAAATTACTGGTAAAAACATAGTGATTTTTTTAATTCAGACTAAGAATGGATTACTGCGTCGTAATGGTCGCAACCATCCTTTTCATTTATTTAAAACGTTATTATTAGGAGAATTGTAAATATATAACAGCATAAAAGATAAACGAGACGAAATTAATTTTCTTTCTTTCTTTCTTCTGATTTTGTTTTTTAATTGGATTTTTGTAAATGTTATGGAAATAATAATATTTATATATAATGAACTTTGGTCAGCAGTCTCAAGTCCAGATTTCTTAATAAAAATAATACAGTATAAATGAGTCGATCTGCAGAATTGGTCCGATTATTGTGTAAATCATTTTTAAAAGATATTGAAGTAGAAATATAAAAGTTTTTACTTTATATTTTCATTTTTACGTTATTTTCGATGTACAGTACATTGTCGTAAAATATATTTTATCTACGACCACTATTATAATTGCCCAATATTGTACAGTTCGTGGATTATGTAAATACATCTTACAACACACGTATGTAACAGTCCGCGATTAATGTTATTTAATGATTCAATAACACACTAGTGCGTTTGGTTTACGATTCGTTGATTGGTTAAAAACTGCTACTATCGTTTAATATAGGCAACCCAATACATTCCGTTATTTGTCAAAAAAAAATTAAACGTCAAACTAATACATAAACACTATATTTTATTTTCAATTATAAAAATTAAAGTCCAGTAATAGCGAAATAGAAAATGCTACTCCGCCCGAAATTGTTGAAAAAGCGAAACAGCTGCCCATAATTTGCTACGGATTAAATCTCGGGATCGATACGAGAATGCATATAGAAAATGTATGGACCGGAGAATGAAGCATAAAGTTAAATCCTTTTCAGAAAATGTTTTATTTATCATCAGTTTCCTCAATAATTCGCCGGATAACAAATATTTATTGATGAAGGTATTCATTAATTTTTTATCTTATAATGCTCTCTAATGGGCATAACGACATATTTTTTTATATAATTTTAGATTATTCTTATCATTGGCATTAGTGGTGCTTGCAGATAACAAGAACTACGAAATGTCAAACCCTGCCATATAGAAGACACCGGAACATCTCTGATCATTAAAATTCCTGATTCCAAAACAAAAACTCAAAGATCTTTTGTGCTACCGAAAGAATTTTACCAAACCTAAAAAAATAAAATTGGCTCTATTCCTAAACAAATTGCCAATTTTTTTCATGCCGGAAGCAAATCTTTATACAGGACATTGTTACAGATGTTCGTCAGCCACCATTCTTGTGGATTCTGGTGGTGATTTATTGTCACTAAAAAGGCATGGGTGGCTGGCGTTCGTCTGCAGTCGCAAAAGGCTATATAGACTGCTCCATGAAAAATCAAAACGATACTGCTACAACCAGTGTCGGATTTCTAAATAGGCTAGCTAGGCTGTAGCCTATGGCGGAAAATTTTTGTAGGCGGCAAATTTTTGTAAGCGGAAGATTTTAAAAACATACAAATTTTTGAAAACAGAATTTTGTTTCGGCGCCGAGAGCCGCCCGCCACTATAAGCAGAGTATACACATTAAATCAATCAAATTCGCAAAGGTTCTTATCTCTATACTCGAAACATAGCGGCGGCGTGCAGATTTTGATGAAAAAAACTGTAGAGCACTCCGCGTGTTCAACAATTGCGCTTTTCTTGGTCACTGTGCTCGTATTTGATATTTTTTTAAGATATATTAGGCGGCAATATAAATTAGCCTATAGGCGGCAAATTTGTAAATCCACCACTGGCTACAACACAGTAGGTATTAATAGGTATTAATGAAATTAAACATAGAAAATATAAATTATTAAGTAAATATAAATTATTTCATTTGACACTGACACTGTGTACATTGTGTTGCCTATATCGACGAATCACTATATCAGTTACATCAATATTTTTCTTATTAAATAGAAAAAAAATAGTGTGGTCGTAGATAAAGTATAGTACATAATTCGAGTTGTAAGGCAATTACGTACTCGCGGAATTACGTAATTGTTCCGCTCGCACGTAATATGCTACTTACAACTCTCATTACGTAATATACTATTAAATCTTAGTTATTTCGCTTACATTTAGTTGATCAGTAAGAATGTCCAATTGACAAGTTAGAAAATAAACATATTTTAAGTAGAAAATTTAATTTGATTTTTTCCCAGATAAAAATTAATCTTGGACTTGGTGGAGAATACGGGTCTATTGAAACTTAGTGTTATGGACTTTTTACCTGGTGTAACTGTTGTTAATGGTCCTTGGCACGGCTTAACTAAATTCTGAAAGCAAAAATGAAGCTTCTACGTTGTCTGGTTAAATAAATATTCGTGTTTTTTTCTTGTTGAAAATAGTTGTTGACATTTTCAACGTGATATATATTAGACGCAAACGCAAACTAACTCGATAAAAAAAACAGATAAAACCTTACAGGTAATGTCCAGTCTAATCATCATCAGATTTTCTTCAAGAAATAAAAAACGAAATCTGAAAAATACAAATAAATTGGAATTTAAAAAACAAAAACATAAAATATCTTACAATTAATGTCCTGTCTATTCATCGTACGATTTCCTCAAAATAAGAAAAGAAAAACGAAGTTGGCCCTAGTCCTTCGTCTGAAAACCACAAATAAATTGAAATTTTGTTAAAAATAAAAACAGAAAAAACCTTACTACAGCAATGTGCGATCTAGTCATCGGAGGCCTCGTCCGTATCACGATCATCACCATCATCGCCATCACCATGGCTGTGGATGCACGGGATCGTACATCTTATCAGCCATACGAAAAAATTGCAGAGCAGAATCAAGCTCAAGCTCTCTGCACCGCTTCTGGAACATGTACCGAGCGAGGTTACCGGGTACGTGTTTTTTGAAACGTCCAGATGACGGCATGCAAGATTTAGCAGCCCTGCCTATGGAATTTATATGTGTCCCGGTAACGGGATCTTTAAAGTTAATCGAATGATTAACAGTTAGGTGTTTGTATCATCGTACCCTGTTCTATCCACGACTCGATCAGAGGCACAAGAGTTTTAGAGTCGCGTTTCTCGACGGCTACCATGAACACCCGACCAGTGCCTTGTTCGTAACCGCCGAAAACCCACTGCCCTTCCACTCTGTGACCCCGATGATATTTGCTCTTTCCGAACTTAGATTCTTCAATCTCAACGACCTTATCAGGACCGCCGGGTTTCTTAGGCTGAGTAAAAAATGCATCGAAGAAAACCTCACGGCAAAAAGATGACCAATCAATTACAGTTGACTTGTTCATCTTCAACTGTCTGCCAATCAGCATCAACGATGCATTTTGAACCCAAAAAGACAAGAACCCAAGAATCCTCACTAACGGCAACTTGGACCTGGCGAAAAAAGTGCCCGAACGAAATTCTACCTTTTGACCGCACATCTTGGACTTTTTATTATTTGCGGAAATGTTATTCTTACAGCTCCAGCGAAACCCGTCAATCCTGAAATAAAACATTTAAGATATATTTCAATGTTGTTAAAAACATAAAAAAAGCGGTATTTACGTATTAACGCCACCACCATAGAAATTGCATGCACATTGTAGTGGATTTATCATCCCGCTTCGCAGCGGGCAACCTAATCTAACCGGGGTTGAACCAACGGTCCTTGCCACATTGGCCCATATTGGATCGAGAATTCGCGCTGCCGCGCGTATATGGTCTTGATTTATCTGTCCGCTTCGCGGCGGACAACCTAATCTAACCGGACTGTTAACCGGGGTTACACCAACTGTCCTTGCCACATTGGCCTATATTGGATCGAGAGTTCGCGCTGCCGCGCGTATATGGTCTTGATTTATCTGTCCGCTTCGCGGCGAGTAACCAAATCTAACCGGGGTTAAGCCAACGCTCTGCCGCGCGTATGTTGTCTTGATTTATCTGTCCGCTTCGCGGCGGGCAACCTAATCTAACTGGGGTTAAACCAACGGTCCTTGCCACATTGATCTATATTGGATCGAGAGTTCGCGCTGCTGCGCATATGTTGTCTTGATTTATCTGTCCGCTTCGCGGCCGACAATCTAATCCAACCGGGGTTAAACCAACGGTCCTTGCCACATTGTCCTATATTGGATCGAGAGTTTGCGCTGCCGCGCGTATGTTGTCTTGATTTATCTGTCCGCTTCACGGCGGGCAACCTAATCTAACCGAGGTTAAACTAACTGTAATTTCCACATTGATCTATATTGGATCGAGAATTCGCGCTGCCGCGCGTATGTTGTCTCGATTTATCTGTCCGCTTCGCGGCGGGCAACCTAATCTAACCGGGGTTAAACCAACAGTCCTTGCCACATTGTCCTATATTGGATCGAGAGTTCGCGCAGTTGCGCGTATGTTGTATTGATTTATCTCTCCGCTTCGCGGCGGGCAACCTAATCTAACCGGGTTTAAACCAACGGTCCTTGCCACATTGATCTATATTGGATCGATATTTCGCGCTGCCGCGCGTATGTTGTCTTAATTTATCTGTCGGCTTCGCGGCGGGCAACCTAATCTAACCGGGGTTAAACCAACGGTCCTTGCCAGATTGATCTATATTGGATCGAGAGTTCGCGCTGCAGCGCGTATGTTGTCTTGATTTATCTGTCCGCTTCGCGGCGGGCAACCTAATCTAACCGGCATTGAATCGATCCATGGCTCAAAGTGGGATTTTTAGTTTAATATGTAGAAAATAAAATGTCGAAAGTACTATATAAAACGTTTATTAAATAATAGGCAGAACGCTTTCGACTTGGAAGCAAGCCATCTTCAGTGCTAAAATATATACATTGAAAAAAATTCCATGGTAAAACGCATTCTACTAATAAGATATAAAGATAAGGAAATAAGTGTATGTTATATCTTACCCAAATGCTGGATGAGAGAAATTTGTATGCCGGCGAAAGCAGGTATAAGAATAATTGAAACATAATTTCATAATAGGCTAATTAAACCGCCTATAATGACACAGAACACTATTATAAAATAAATTTAAAGAGGAGCCACGTGACGACTAAGTCGGTATGTTGGTATAAAATGGTAGTGTAGGTCGAAAGAGAAAAAGATTTTTGGAATTTATTCCATATTGATTAAAAAAAAAACTTAAGTTTAATACAACTTTATGATATCGCACCTCCAACAGAAAAGTGACACATGTGCGAAATCACCATTTTTTCAACTTAAACTGAAAATTGGGTATCTAGGATGTTGTTTTTAGTATTATGAAGTTTCAATTATTGTCCGTCAGAAAACGGAAGTGTCTTTTCATCTGAGCAGATTTTCAACAGAAAGATGGCAGATAAACAGTTGCCCTCAAAACTAGAAATTGCAATTTTGGGAAATCAGTAATTTGCACTTGCGTCACTTTTCTGTTGGATGTGCGATATGTATTTTTTTTTCAATATGAATTATATTATATGAATTATTTTAAATTACAATATGAATTATATTCAATATTTTTTTCAAGTATAATATTGAAATTGAAATGCAAATGAAAATTTAATGATTTGAGGGCGGAACTTACTGATATACCATAATACAGCAAAAAAAGATATACGGCATAGACCATGTATTATTTTAAAAACCAATTTTAAATAAATAACATTAGCTACAGTTATGGTATAATTTATTTGAAAATGTATACTACAAAATAAACAATGACAAAAGTTATTTACATTAAAGTGCGAAAACCTTGATTTTACAATGAAACAGCTCGTTTGGGGAACGAGCCCGAGTGAACGAGCGAGTTCCCCATTTGCTGGAACATTGTAAAATCTCACAAACTTTGTACTCACAAACTTTGACATTTTTACTAATTCAAATTTATTAAGTACATACTATGTCATTTTTCCAAATTTCAGACGCACAGTAAAATTTTAAAAATCACTCTAATTTTCTACATTATCGTGACAAATATGGTGTAAAGTAGCGTTTTTTAAATTAGATTTTATTGTCTTATACTTAATTTATTTTCTAAGTGTCCCCGAAAGGTTAAAATTTACTGGTCACTTTAACGCATCGTAGCCGTACTTTGCAACATTGTATGTAAAAATCTAGTTTCGCGATGTAAAAATCAAGTTTTCGCGATGTCATTATACGATGTCAAAGCTAGCTTTACAATTCAGGAGGCCAAAAAATAATTTTCAAACTTCCCTTTAAAACTAAAAAAATATTGGCTAAAGTGGATATAAGTCCTAGCCTATTTATTATTACTATTGCACGCTAAGAGCTTTTTAGGGTTCCGTACCGAAAACGGAACCCTTATAGGATCACTTTGTTGTCCGTCTGTCTGTCTGTCTGTCCGTCTGTCTGTCTGTCAAGACTTTTTTCTCAGGAACGCGTAGAGGTAACAAGTTGAAATTTGTATCAAATACTCGAGTCTGCGGTGTCTTTCAGCTGTGAAAAAACTTGTAAGTCAACGCGATCAAAAGATATGATTGTTTATGTCGCATATTTTGCGATTTCACGAGGGAATCAAAACCTATAGGGTACTTCCCGTTGACCTAGAATCATGAAATTTGGCAAGAAGCGGTGTCTTACAGCACATATCAAGGGAAAAATCTGAAAACCGTAAATATGTAGTTTAATTACAAGAAAAATGCGAATTTACTATTAGAAACTTATGAAAATTCACTAATGTTGTCGTAGTGGTATTGTCAGGCTCCAGAAGCATATGGGTTGCATACAGTTAGGTCCTATTCTATGTTTATTCTGAATTTTCTTTGTTTATATTCGTTATGCATTTCATCACGTACGCTTTATATACATAATATATACAGGGTATATATTATGTCTAAATTTTGCTTTTTTATAACCAACATGCTTTTTTTATAATTGACATACTCAAGTCCCGTAACATCCTGTATATATTATATTTCGTCTAATTTTTCTTTATAATCTACATAATATGTTGATAATCTACATAATAATACTATACTATACAAGTTTGTACGAAACCCTCGGTGCGCGAGTCACAACTCGCACTTGGCCGGTTATTTGTCTTACAATTAGACGGACGACCTCTCTAACGATTGCCTTGTATATTTCGCGCTTCTGGAGTGGTTTTACTTATTTAAGTCTAATGGCTATACCAGTAATATTAGACACTATATTTTATTATGTTTTTTTGTTTTAAAATTGGCAATTACAATTTTCTTTAATCCATTCATCCGGAGAAGTTGACTTGGTAGTTATCCAGGATGAAAATGCCTTATTTATAAACTCTTCAATGTCGACCCAATTGTTGGAGCAATTTTCATTTAATTCTCCTGACTCATGGGTTGAATCCCCTGCTGGAATTTCGTAAATAATTAGACTCTCCTCTTGGGCGAAAATGAAGACTGTTTTATTATTTTTAGTCCACTGGTAAATATACTCTGTCCGGCGATAGAATGTCCGTCTCGACGAGTTTAGCATTGTTCTGCGCATACCCCCACTTTATTTCGAGTGCACGGTGTAGTTGCCTGTATTTGAAAAACTGCCGCATATTTCTTAACTCAAACTAATCTGCGCGTCCCTTGCCCCTGATACCGCGGCGCAGTACAGCTGAATTCTGTTGCCGGACAGAATATAGATGTCCACATGCGCAATGTAATTGTCGATATTTTCGAATTTTTTTTCAACCCAGTTTTGTAGTCGTTCGACCATTGTTGAACGCTTTCAAGAGCAACCGATAGAAAATTGTTCAATGGAAGGCGTTTCGGGAGGGTACTTTTATAACTTTATTAAACCCTATTTATTATCGGACAGCCACTTTCTTTTAAAATAATTTAAAAAAGCTTGCTCCACATTTCAAGTTTAACAGCTTTTCCTAATATCTCTTTAGATGAAGAAAGTTGAAGAGTGTTAATATCACTCAGAATTAGGGAACGTTTTTTTCTTCTCCACATCACGCTCTACGCGCTTCTGAACATGGTTCCTCATATGCGCCAAGCAGATGAATACCAACTTATCAGCTCCGAAAATCTCTATGGAGGCGTTTCGAATACTTTTTCGCATATCGACACGTTAGGTTCAAATTTGCTATGTAATAATTTCTGTGATGTGGCAACAACGTTCTAAAGAGAAACTCGAAATCTTCCTTCTTCTCATTAATACAGAGAGACACAAAATGTGAAAAAGTTTTCCAAATCTGTAGTACCCACTATTAGAACCGAAAAACCTTGCCAGAAGAGTTTTTAGGTTGCACCAGCATGAATATTGGATATCTAGTTATAAAAAATCGAAAGATGGTTTCCTCTTCCTCAAACTGTAATTCGTAAAGAAAGGAATATTTAAGTCTTGTGGAATAAGAAAATTCTCCTACACATAATTGTGGTGAGCCAAATTTCTTCAAACTGACTTCAACTGATTTTCTTCCAAGTAGTTATCTAATTGTCTTTTTGGTAGAAGCTTCCTGATATTACTATTATTGGACAAGTCTATTAAAATGGCCTTTGGCTATTTCTTTAAGTCAAAAATTTTGGTAATTCCAACGTTGGTCAATCCCAAGAACGTCTTTTGTTTCAATAGAGTCATGATCATTTTCTGATTTCGTCTTGAGTAAATGTACTTCATGCGCTGTTGAGTCTTACTGAAAATACATTTTTGCAGAACATTTTTGCCCACGAAGTTTAGCCTGATTACAAATTGGTGTGTTATTTAGTTTATGTTAAAATAATCAATAGCCTGATTACACCTGAAGTATTAATTTATCAGAATCCAATCTCTCATAACTCTCCTCTTTTCTGATGATTCGTGATTTTGTTCATCCTCAGAGGATTATTCTGATGATTCGTAATTCGCGACTAGACAACTATTATATATCCTGAAAGCCTCAGAATAAGACTGCAAAAATTAACTATAAATACATTAACTTACCTTGTAAAATTATATAATCTATCTCACCGCAACACAGGGCACTTGCGGGTACAGATTTGAGAATCAAGTGATTTGCAAACTGAGTAGTATTTTTTTTACTTGTGCAGTTCAATATTCTGTGCCACAATTAAAATATAATATTTAACAAACGCAAATCCATTGAATCAGAGTTAAAATTTCATAAATCAAAATGTTTAACAACTGTTTAAACAATATTTTACTGATCATCCAGTATTTTAACTTGAAATATATAATTTTATCTTGCCTGTAAATATTTTACTATTCATTCAGTTTTATTGTTTAATTATTTAGTAAATGTACATTCAAGTTGTTACTGATAAAATCGTATTTTTACTGATCAATTAAATTGTTGCGTTTCAAATGTATGTTGCAACAATATTTTTCAAAACAAAAAGATTACGTAGAAATGTAAATATAAAGTAGTTAGTTTTTTTAATGGAATTAGGTCACGAGTCAGGTCATATTTCTATTACAATATTTTTTTAGGAATGTATTACACACAATCGCTCTCCGATTATGTGAGAGAAACGTTGAAAGACAATAAAATAATACAAAAATAAATAAATAATATATTCGATATGGTACTAGAGCAGGCATGTCAAACACGCGGCCCGACAATACATAGATTGCGGCCCGCCGAGACGTTTAAATTTTTTTTTTGATAAACGACGAAAATAAAAGAATTAACGAAATAGCCGGAAATTTGAGAAATCAGCATAACTCAATAATATCGACATTTCAAGCCTAAACTGTTGCAATTGATGAAAGTACAGATATTCCGTTTTTATTCACGGATGCTAAGTTAATTTAAAAGTAAGAGAAGAACTTTTGTAAGCCATTCCTATTAGGGAATCCAAAGCGGTTAAAACCGAACAAAACTGTTTTTTTTTTTGAAAACCCGAAAGTCGGTTTTTATTTATTTTATTTTTTTCATCAAGTAGAAAATAATTTTTTATTTTTTTGTATTGTTATTCATGAAAATCATGAATTATTATATTGTGGATTTATTTGTACTCAAATAAAACTTAAGAGTAGTAAATATGTAGTCAAATAAAGGTTCATAGATTTAGAGTGCGCATAATCTTGATCCTAAAGAAATATAAATACTTTTACTCCAATCTTACAATTTAGTCTAGTTTCGTATTTTGATAAATAAATATATATCTACATTTATAGTTATCTCTTTGAAAGTATCTCACTTTGAAAGATATATATTGCTTAAATCACCTAAATTAAAATTTACAGAATATGCTCACAAAATTAGATTATTAGAATCGGAATTCAATCGAAGTTTTTTTTTTATTTTAGCAGTGAAGCTGTGAAGTATAATTTCGTCTTTTTATTTCGTCTCTATCTATCGATATTGAAATTGTTGATGAAAACTTACAAATGGAATTAATTGATATCTAACGTGATTCTGTGCTGAAGGAAAAATGTATGGAAGTTGGAATTCCAGCATTTTATACATATTTATCTGTAGATCGGTTTCCTAAAATGTTATCGTTTGTTACGCTTATACTGACTATGTTCGGAAGAACTTATTTGTGCGAGCAAACTATTTTGTTTAATGAAAAGTAACAAAAATTCGGATTTTTTTTCCTAAAATCGGTTAATCTTGACCATGTACGGATCAACAAATATCATCAAATTTAAAAATTGTATCAGCTCAAGATATTCAAGCAAATGATGACTTGCTTTCCAACAAAGCTTTCCAAATATCTTCTAAAAAGTAGCTGTGATTTTGTTTATTATAACTTTTATTTTAGTTTTCTTTGAATCTTAAATATTTATAGTTTCAGTGTAAAAAATAACATGAAATATAAAATGTCTATGTATGCAATAATATTTAATAAAATTTGAAATATGTTTCGTTCAGTTACAAAAACATTGAATCTGATAAATACATAATATACTCATTGTAACATTCGTATTTTATTCATTAATTATTAGTATTTAATTATTAATTATTAGTATCATTAATTATAAGTATTCAACTTAGTACAAAATAGATCATGTGGCCCGCAATATCATATGAGTTTGACATGCCTGTACTAGAGTATAGAGTAGATAGACTAGAGTATAATAATAGAGGTAATATCATTATTTTATGTATTTATTTTTATTAAGTTAGCGACATTAAAAAAATGTTAACGGCGTGTATGTATTTACGTCAAATGTAAAATCTACATGAAATTATAAAATAAGTAATTATAGAATGTTCGAGTAAGTTACATGTTTTTAAATGCAATATTCCAAGGCACTACTCTTATCTTACAATTAGTAATATAATTTTAAGAGAAATTAAATAAAAATACCATATGTTACTTACAACGGACGCATCAAAACATTTTTTCTGCACAAACCACTTTATGATTTGTGTATATTAATTATAAAGGGTAACAAATTAAGGGTGTCCTGTTTTTCCTTCAAACTCAGAGGTGGTTTTAATTTACCAGTACCGCCAAATTGCAGGACAATATGGGCCGAAAAATAACGTCGAATAGGTTCTCTTAGGGATACTAAACTTGCAGAGACGAAAAAAAATAGAACACAAGTATTCACTTGCATTGTGTTCTGCAGGTTACCAATAAACGATATTTAGTATCAGCAAGATGGTGCAAAGCCTCATGTATCCAACATGTCCGTAGGAGTGTCTGATTTTCCAGCGTGGGGATCTGTTCTGGCCTCCTCGCTCTCTGGATTTGTCGGCTTTGCATGATTTCTTATGGGGTCATGTTAAATCTGAAGTTCATCGGAACCGACTTGTAACTTTGGAAGACTTAAAACGAAACATTCGACAAGCTATATGTGAAATTTCTCCAGAAATGTGCCAGCGTGCAATGCGTTCATTGTTGCATCGATCTCATTCATGCATCGAAGCAAACGGAGATTTAACACAGGTAGAGAACAGGTAATCGATGTAATTTTTAAGTATTTTGTTAATTTTGGATTAAGCATTTAATTCATTAAACTTTTGATTTTGTTGTACAATGTTTAATAAAATATTTGATGTGCAACTTGATGTCCAAATTTTGGACACTCCTAATTTGTCACCCTTTATAAGTTTGAACCCTTTATAAGTTTGAAATGAAAGATTTATTGTTTTGAAAAACTAGTACAGGTAGCCAATAATTTCTTATATAACTGAGCTATGCTGAATAAACTTGGACAATATATAAATACAAAAAAGTTGCAAAACATTATTTGACTATTCCCTTTTTGTATAACTTGTTTTATACTTAATTTTTCTCTTCTCATTTTAAACAACCCACATACGTACATATTCGATTAAGAGATTGTTAGTTTTAGCAGCGTAATTCACGTATCTTCAACATCGATATTCGTCCCCAGAGTTCAAATGCTTCGACTTTCTCCACATTTTGTTTTTCAACATCTACTACACCGGCTTCTGCACCTCACATTAGTAATGGGAATAAATCAGAGGGGGACTTAAGGGCGCGCGCAGCGGGCCCCCCTACCTCTAAGGGGCCCCGCAAAAACCTAACTTTACACTTTTTTCTATTGACAACAATTTGGGTTTGATATGTGCAATTTTAATTACGTACTTGATCTTTGAATTAATCGCTGATCTAAAAAATGTTATATTTTCTTTTCATTGGTGTCTGGAAAATGAAACGACATCTTTCAGGAGCCACAAAAAAGGCGCGAGCAGGCTACCAACCAACAGAAAGGAGCATTGGACAAATTTATAAGTGGCCTGGTCACTCAAGCCATCATAATTCGAGCAACAATTAAAATGAAGAACAAGGAGTTTCCATCAGTCAACGAAAAGAGTTAGTTGAAGTTGAAAACCAAGGTATAGAAAGCAACAATGATGATCAAAATGAAGAACCAGTCAAGGTTCTTGGTGATTCTTCACAAGGTGAAAAACTTAAGATATTGCTGCCTGGACCTAACGTTTTATCGATATGATTATAGGCGATATAACTACATTTAAATCGGTCTATAAACACGGTAATCGCATTTACTACAGAGGCTTGTGAAAAGATCATTTTTACAAAAAAAAAATTGAATGGTGAAAAAGGGACGTGGCTAATTTTTTCCGAAATATCCAAATCATTTTATTGTTTTATCCATGCAAAATGTTTTCGGGCTTAAAGTCCAGGATAATTACAGGATTCCAAAATTGGACAGATATTGGAATAACTTTCCGAGCATGAAATGTCAAAAGAGCACGTCTCTTCAATGTGTACATTATACGAGAGATCTTCATTAAATCGCAACGATGTTGAAAATCTGTAAATTACATTACAAAAAGAAAATGATTGGAAAGAGGTTCTGCGAAGAATTGTATCCTCAATAAAATTCCTTGCAAAGTTGGATATTGCTTTTAGAGGCCATAATCAGGGATCTTCGAGAAAAGGCAATTATTCGACTAGTTTAGAGTATTTGAGCGAATATGACGATTTTTTAAAGATGCGCTTACAAAATTATGGTAATCAAGGGAGCAGACATGTAAATTTCATATTGCATCAGACGTGTGATTAACTTCTGAAAATAATTGCCGATTCTCTTATGTCACACATTGCGGAGGAAATAAAATGCGCAAAATATTATAGTATCATTTTAGATTCTACACCCGATGTAGTGCACGTGGATCAACTTACTTTCGTAGTGCGCTATTTATCAGAGAATGAAGATATTAAGGAAAGATTTTTAAAGCTCTTCCCTATAGAAAGTCATGATGCGAAGTATCTAGAAGAGACAGTTTTATCTACCTTGCAAAATTTGCCAGTAGCTATAAAATATTGTTGTGGATAATCTTACGACAATGCAGCAAATATGTCGGGCAAGTACAATTGTCTGCAAACAAGAATAAGACAACATGCTCAGCAACGTTTATTCCGTGCTCTAGTCATTCACTTAATTTAGTTGGTAATGTTGCTGCAGAGAGTTGTAGTAATGCGTCCAGATATTTTTTATTCGAGCAAAATGTTTTTTCTCTGCATCACCGATTCGATGGAACATGTTATGCAATAAATTAGATAAAGGGTCTTATACATTAAAGAAAGTACCAGATACAAGATGATCCGCCAGGGCTTATGCAGTTTCAGTGTTAAAATGTGGCTACAAAAATATTAAAGAGGCATTAGATGAAATATGCAACTCCACAAAAAAAATGGTTGTTATTGAAGCAAAATCATTACTTAAAAAATTATTGATTATGAAACTATTGTTATGACAGCCCTATGGAATAAAATTTTGCAAAGAATCAATGCAAGAAGTAAATCTTTACAATCTATGGACTGCACAATAAATTGTTAAAGATGCGTCATAATTAAAAAATCTAGAAATTTTTATTAATGAAAAAATCAGTCATAATTTTATCGAAATAGAATAGGAAGTTAAAGAACAAATAAATCATTTGAAGAAGTCACAAGAAAAGATTTTTTCTTACATTATGTACTCAACGTTATATGCGATCATTTAGTACCAGTACTGAACAGACGTGGAGGATCTACGAAAATGTTAATTATTATGTTAATGGTAATTTAGAGTTTTTTTTGTTTAACTTGTGTTTAGAAGAAAGGAAAAAATGCGTTAATAATTTAATAGAAATGTACAAAGTTGACATTGATTCGAGTAATTTTAAAAAAGAGTTGGAACAGTTTTTAATATTTTCAGATGAAGAAGACAAGCAATCAATTGATAATATAATATAAGGCATTAGATATGAAAGCAACTTTCCCAAATGTGGAAATAATTTAAAAAAATTGTTACCAATTTCAAACGCATTCGGGGGAACGATCATTTTCTTGTTTAAAAGGAGTTAAAAATTATCTAAGAATTTAAAAAATATCAGTTCAAAACTTGAATATTATTATGCTATTAATACACATATATTATATTCAAATATTATTGTAAATAAAACTTTAGTAGTACTTAATTTTTTGTTTTATTTAATAATATGGTTAACACGTAATTTTTATTTTCCTTGTTTCTCTCATTTTATTGGGGGACCCAATATTTCTTCTGCGCCCCTGGGGCCCCAATTGTCCTAAATCCGCCACTGGAATAAATAACAGCGCACAATGCATAGCCTTGTTTTTAGATCCAAGTTCTTGTTTGAAAGGAGTACACATTTCACTGTGGTCATTTTCTTCATTATTATTCCTAGGTTGTTTATAGTAATTGTGTTTCTATTGTTAATGTTCTGCTTCTTTATTACCATATATTTGGTTTTATTGTGATTCCATATTCGCTACTGTATCAGTTTATGTATTCTATGATTCTCTGTGTGTCTGTCTGGTTTGTTGTCCTAATTAGAGAATCATCTGCTTTTCCATTGATTACTACTCCTAGGATGTGCTGAATATTTTTTTATTCTGATATAAATTAAACAGTTTAGGTGACAGAATGCACCCTTGCCTGACTCCTCTACCTTAATATTTCTTTTAAGGTTTGCTTCTATTTTGATTGTGGCTTTCTGATTCTAGTATAGTGTTTGTATTAAATTTATAATTTTATCGTCAATTCCAGTATTTTTAAGTATGGAAATGGGTTTTCGGTGACGTATTTTATCGAACGCCTTTTAGTAATCGCTCAAACATATATGCATTTATACATTCACATCTCTACACCTTACGCCTGGTTTACACGGGTATAGTAATCAGGAGAGTATAGTATCTAGTAGAGTTCACTCTACTAGCTACTCTACCACTTTCGATTTTTTTTCGTATAAACATAGTAGAGTACTAACTAGAGTTCACTCTACTAGCTACTCTACAACTTTTGATTTTTTTCATTTAAAAAAGTGTAGTAAGCAGTTCTACTATATGAAGCAAAATGGTTGTTGAGAAATTGAGGCACAGTTATTTACCTAGAGTTTTAATAGCTCTGATATGGGAATTTGCGAAACCGATTGATGAGAAGATAAACAGAGAAGAATGTAGGTGAGAGAATGGCTCAAAAGAAGAGATTCACTCGGAGCAACATCGATTCCACTAAAAGAGTTAGCCGTAGAGGATCAGTTAGAATATAAACGATGTCTGTAAAGAAAATATTGCGCATCAACGTGTACACTGCAACTTATACTCTACTAGTACTTGCTGTTGTAGGGGAGAAGATGTTTACACGGGTAGAGTGAAGAGGCTAGTAGAGTGGGAGTTGTGGTGGGGGTAAGTAGAGCAGAGTCCACTTTACAGCACGCAGTATAGTACTCTACTCTACTAGATACTATGTACTCAACTCTACTCGGACAGTTTTTGCGGGTTTCTACGAGTATAGTTACTCTACTCCCTACTCAACTCTGCCCATTACTATACCCGTGTAAACCAGGCTTTAGTATCATCACGTTATATTGCCTCGCGAGTCCCCATGCCGTTTCTAAACACAACTTGGGTTTCGCCAATGTTTTCCTCTAGTTTTTTGTATATTACCTTATGGAGCACTTTGGGAAATACTTTTAGGGTGCGGCTCATTAAGCTCAATGTTCGGTGTTCTGAGCATACTATGTTGTATGTTGTTTTTTTGAATCGCAATAAGTTTTAGTTAGGTTAGGTTTTAACGCACCCTCTACGCGTTCACAAAGATTCAAGATCGGTTCCACTAGCAAAGTACTAAAAGGGTTAAAGTTGTGGAGGGTGTCAGCTAATTGACCTCACCAGCGGCCGTTGCCTCCCGAGAGTCGAAAATGCTGCATCATTTGGAGCAACGCTATTGGATAAAGTTAAAACATTTTAAAAATGGGTATTTTTAAGTAAAAATACTTAAAAAAAAAACATTTTAAAAACCACGTTTTTAATAAAATGCACTAATAAGCAAAATAGACCAGACAACCGCCAGATTATCAAAAAAATTATCAGGATTAAAACAAAATAATAACAATTTTAATCCTATATTTTATGTACAATCGTATTTTAGAAAGAATAATATATCTATATAGGTAAATGTGTACATACAAAGAAATATGTACAAACTTAGTACAGATGGTAAGACAATTGTAGTAGAGTTAGCTTGCTTTGAAGTTTTCAAAGTTAAAAGCAGGGTGTGTTTTCCAGACCTTTTACCTAGAACACTGGATGGTGTTGTTTTTGACTTTATTTATTCTGTGCCCGATGTTTATATCGGGCGCGGGGCTGCCTAAACCCGGGGCTTGCTAGCGGGCGCGGGGCTTGTTTCCCCAGAGCGGCGAATTACTGAACGTGCCGGATTAACCAACCGCCGGATTATTAAGATTATATGTGTGTGTGTATACTGTATAAATGCATGCGGGGAGTGCCCACGAATTAGTTTAAAAACATAGTGAATTTTTGAATTCAATATAAGTATGGATTACCATGTAGTAATGGTCGCAAGCATCCTATTCATTTTTTATATAAGGTATAATCCTGATTATCCGACATATATGGGACTAGACAACCGCTTTTCAAATTTTCATTATCAAAGAATTCCGGATTATCAGAATTAAAAGAAAACAATGATGATTTTACATATTTTATGTACAATTCTATTTCAGATAGAATAAAATCTGTATCTGATCAACTTGGGTGCTCCGAGTGGTACCTACCTGGGACGTAAGAACGATAGACTGGTTGTAGATAACCTGGCCTTTGCAGATGGCATGGCACTTTTTGCTGATTCTCTTGAGATGGCAACAATGCAGGTAAATTGCCAAAAGTACCAAAGTGGGTCTTCAAGTGTCTCTGAAGAAAACATAATTCTTCACCAACATCAAAGAAGCAAACGGAGAGATGTTACTAGAGCAGGGAATCATCAAGAGGACTGAGAAATTTAAGTATCTCGACGAATGGGTTGAAACCCAACTTATCAGAAAGAGCATCATTATCCAAGAGAGTTAACAAGTTAGAACTGGCCTATCGACTCAGTAAGAACACTTACAAACAAGAAATGTATGTCACGCAACCTGAAACTTAAGCACTACACATCAGTCTTACGACCAGAAGCCCTGTATGCCATGGAGTGTCTTTCCTTGAAGCAAAGAGGTCTGGTAGAGAAATTGGAAATCAGAGAGAGGAGAATCCTCAGGAAGATCCTGGGCCCGGTAAAGGAAGAAGGGGAATTCCGAATGCGGCATAACTCTGAGCTCTAGGAACATATTGAGATACTCTCTGACTGTGCAAGTAAATGAAGGGTAGCTATCTATGGCCACGTTGCATGATTGCCTCCAAACCGATTAACCAACTGTCTGTGCACCTTCTGGCAAAACAAGAAGGTTCGTACCACTTGGTTGGCAGAAACCGAGAAGGATATTAAAAAACTGGGAATAAGAGATCTCCAAAACAGACAGTCTGTGAGACGCACCCTGAAGAAAGTCCGTGGATTTCAGGAAAAAACCCGAAGGAAAGGCACTCCCTGGACAGAAGATAGAAGGGAGTTACACCGGCAGAAGATGCGACAATACTGGGCAAAGATCAAAGATAAAAAAAACAGCTGAACAAGCGTGGTCCAAAGTAGGCCTATTCGAAACAAGAAGAAGAAGAAGGAATTGTGTATCTATATAGGTAAACACAAAAAAAAAATACAAAAAAATATTTAAAACTTAGATTAGATAGTAAGGTAATTGTATGGTATGGTGGGCACGAGTGGTGTAGTGGTGACACTCGTGGTCTCATGTTAGAGCGCTAACTAACAAGTCTGGAGGTCGCGAGTTCTATCCCCAGTGCTATCGGCCGCATTTGTACCAGAATACAAATGTGCAATTAATTAGCCCAATTTATAATAACATCTAGGTTTTTGGGACCTATAAGTGAAAAATGTGCAAAAACATGCAAAATACAAATAGGCCACTAATCCTTGATCTCACGGAGGAGAGAAGAAGACAAAAAGGATAACAATCAACATCGGAAATAAAATGAACGAGGCCAAGGAAAAACACATGTAAGATCAGTGACAAGAAATACAAGAATATGAAAAGAATTACGATTTGTTCAGTATGTATGAAAAAAGAAAACTAGTCATAAGAACAGGAAGTAAAAAACGACTGGGCCTTATGAAAGGTAAACTGGAAACATAATACTGGATACACCATCCAAACTAAAGCGATGGGAAGAATACATCCAGAAAGAAACATGCAATATAGAACCACCATCACCAGGACATAAAATTACTACGAAGGAGATCGAATACGCGATAAGAAACTCCAAAGATAATGAAGCAGTAGGACCAGACCAAATACCGGTGGACCTTCTGAAGCTGATCGAAAACAAGACCTAAAACGCTTACTGACCTATATAATACCATTTACTAATGGCTCCGGTCTAGTATGTATTGGGGTGGAGATATGGGTATGGATGACCAGTGGAGAGGTATTTAACTTATAACTATTTCGTGTGACAGCGTATATTAAAACTGACCAGTGAGTAGGACATCTTAACACCTTGTTGGCAGGGAACAGAGAGGCCGAAGTCTGGTCTGCGACCACTTGACTACACTCTTAGCACTAATGACATTGTGCACTCTGGAGGAGGACAATCGAACAAACATTACAGTTTTCAGTACACAACACGGTCCACATTTATTGCGATTCCAAAAAATAACAGGCAACAAAGAATGCTCAGAACATTGATCCTAATGAGCCGCACCCTAAAAGTATTTCTCAAAGTGTTCCATAAGGGAATATACAAAAAATGAAAACATTGGTGAAACAAAATTTGTGTTAAGAAACGGCACGGGGACTCGTGAGGCACTCTTTTCCCCGTGATTATACAAAGATGATTATCGTGTTGATACAAAGGTGTCAAGATGTGAACGTAGAAATGCATATATGTTTAATCGTTGGCGAAAAGGTGTTCGATAAGATACGTCACCAAAAACACATTTCCAAACTTACAAATAAAGGAATTGACGATAAAATTATAAATGTAATACTATAAATGTAACACTATACTGGAATCAGAAAGCTACAATCAAAATTGAAGCACAAACCTCAGAGGAAATAAATATCTGCAGAGGAGTCAGAAAAGGATATATTATGTCACCGACACTTTTTATTTTATACTCAGAAGAAATACGATATTCAGCACGCCACACAGTGGTTCGCGTAGCACTAACTTACTTAGACAAAATTATTTTCGTTCGTTTTGAGATCAAAATATTATGTTAATATACATCGTACTGACCGTAAATTGCAATAATTTTCATAATATTTTTAATAAAAACAAGTAGGAACGTACTTAAAAAAATATTTATTTAAATTTTACAGTAACAATAATTAAGCATTTTATTTGTAAAAATACAATAGAACTAAATGAAACATGTAAAAAAAAACATCTAATTATGTAAAGCTACATATTACTCGTCTTCATCACTTTCATAAGATGAATCTGCTGCTGAGTTGTCATGATCAGGATCATGATGATCAGTAATTTCTGAACTATTTACATTTACTCTGTCTTTCCAATAATACTGGGGGTATTAATAAATCTAGAACTTCAGAAGGGAATTTTTAAGCCTTTTTTCGCGGGACATCTCTTAGGCTTGTTATTCCAGGGTCAGATGTTAACAATAACATGTTAAGTAAATCTCTATTCGTGGCAATAGGTGACTGCTTGCGAGTATTCTGTTGTCGAAACCTTCTTCAGTCTTTGTTTCGCGCTTCTTGAGCTTCCTCGGAAAGCTGACCAATGCGCAACAAAGCATATGCAATAATTTTGAACAATGAGCAAGAATTTTATGAACAGTAGCAGGCATGTAATACCTTGGATAGAGATTTATGTACCGTTTCTTTGTTTTTACTGCAAATGCCTGAAATTTCTCAAAGTTAATATAAAATCTAACAACAAATCTAAAAACACTTGTCTCTAACAAAAATTAGCACTTTAAAGCTTAATATTTTACAAACGCATCTCGTAATCAAAATATTGTTTTCACAAACCTGTAGTATTTTTGGAAGACCTATCCAACGACACCCTACATTATGGGGTAGACGAGGAAAAAAAAACATCCCCACTTCTTTAGGATAAAGGTACCCTAAAATTTAGAAAAAAAAAAATTTCTTTAAAATTTCGGCTTGTCTAATCTGTATATCCGAAATGTCCAAATCCGAAAATCCGAAAATATGCCAAATTACAGTTTTATATTTCTAATAGTCTCTGAGCTAAACTGCGGACAGACGGACGGACATATCAAAACTATAAAGGTTCCTTGTTGATAAAACGGAACCCTAAAAATGTTATATAACTTATTATTTACAGTTATATACATTTCTACACATATCACTGTGATATGTGTAGAAATTTATATAACTGTAAATAATAAGATATAACATTTTTACATATTATAAGTGCGGTAAAAACATTGTGAATTTTTAAATTCAATGTAAGTATGAATTAACACGTAGTAACAGTCGCAACCATCCTATTCGTCATCCTAGTACGCTAAAGCTTCCTCACTGGTCATAGCTCTTGGCTCATTTGATGCACAACTGTTGTTTTTTAGTTCCTTGCACATAGGATCGTTCGTCACAATTTTTGTTGACACCTCAACAGCGTAGGTTAGCTCATTAGTACTTCTGGTCCGGATAAGATCATCAACCCGTCTTCGTTTTGTTTTAAGGCTTGACTCCTAGAACTCTTGCATAGGCCTCCAAGGCCTGGTAAGCGTTCTTAAGAAGTAGTTGGAAACACTTTGCCAATAGACACTCCAAAAGACATATTTAAACCCATTAGCCACTCCTAGTTCTTATATAGAAACCGCTCTTTGTTCCTTCCACAGCACCTCCACTTTTCAAGAATTTTGGACGAAAATCGCAAAATGATAGCCTTTATGTTCTTTAAAGATTGTTTATTTGCATCCCTAATATCTCATTGTACTGGTACATCGAAACAAAGCTTTATTTCTTGTTTCCTTTTCATGTTTCAGCCATTCTTCAAATAAATATATTTTCAGTATGGCAAATACTACATCTGGAAAAAAATTAAAAATAATTTATTTCGCAAATCGTCGCAAGACAGTTTTACATCATTATAAAGTAGATGGATGCAACTATATTATACATTAATTCTAGAGGGGGGCGTCGAGGGGGTATGAGAGTTTTTTTATGGCAAAGTTAAAAAATGGGCAAAAATCTGAGTACTTTAAGAAACAATATTAAAAAATACGGTTCATATTACATTTAATGAATGAAAATGTGCTTAAAATATAGTGCTTACCTTCAACTCCAATCTTCATAATGCACAAATTGCACAGAACTTTTTGAAAACACACAATAAAATTAAATGGTAAGATACACACATGTTACTGAATGATTGAAAAATCTCGTTTTCTTATAACCATATTTTTTATGGTTTTTTATGGCTTTTATGGTCATTATAACGTAATTAGAAAAGAAATCTGAAATTGTCGTTGTTGAGTTGTATAAAATGCGAAGACAAAAATCTAGTATAAAAGTATATAACAAATTATACGAAAAAGTGAATAGTCAAATAATGTTTTTCACCTTTTTTGTTTTGCAGAGAAGTTGCAAGCAATGCAGCTGACGCAAAAATAATGACGCAGTTTATTATATTTGAGATAACAAGAAACAATAGTTACGCAAACAAATGTTAAATTAAACATATAACTTATGTAACTATATAACTTATATAGCGTGACAAATTAGGAGTGTCGGATTTTAAACTGCAATTATCAAAAAACGAGTTGGACACCAAATATTTTATTGAACATTCTACAGAAAATTCAAAAGTTTAATAAGTCAAATGCTTAAATACTAAGACGACGGTCAGTGTTTAAAAGTTCGCTAACTCTCACCAAATGTTCATTACTTCGGCTTGTTGAAGGTCTTCCAGCACGATCATCGTATTTCACGTCCTCGCGATCTTTGAACTTCTTGTGCTACATGAAAATCATTTCACGTGGTATGACTTCTTCTTTATAGGCCTCTGTTTTGCACAGAACAGCCAGTTTCGCACAGAACTTATCGAATAGCCTTTCTCCAAATGACGCTGCATTTTCGACTCTTGTGAGCTGACACCCTTCACTACTTTAACTTGCCTATGGAACCGATCTTGAACAAATCAAAGTCAGAGTTTTGTGAATATAAGTTGTTGTAGAGTCTAAGACATCTTATTTATGTGGAATTGAAGTGGTGAAATGTGTTAGGTGTATCAAAATAAAAAGTTATGAACCATATTACGATATATCATGGAGCCCGGCATACTAGATGACCTTTTCTTCTGATTGATGAATTTCCAGAACTTTTTAGGATCATTGCGCAGGGAGTCCTCAGCAGACGCAATAAAATGCTTATACTAACGACGAGTTGCTTGTTTTATTTCACGACTCTTCACAGTATGAAGGTGGCATGTAAGTTTGATTTTCCTATAACGATTCCAGGACCTGATTTTTTCCTTGATTATGGCGATTGTGGCGTCATTACATTTAATATGGAATACTTAGAATAAAACTAAGTGTTGAAAGTATGAAAATATTACATTCAGTCGTCCAGTAATCCAATGCTGAGCAATCCAATGTTTCAAATTTCTAGTTTATCGGGAAGGTAGTTTGAAATCCCGAACTCACAAGAACGGAGAGAACGGATAAGAGATGTTAAACAGACAAGAGATCTTTTGCGGTCACGTTGTCGAGTTAATAAAAGCGCGGTAAAATAGATTTCATTCGACAAAAAAAGGTTTATGAAAATGTAGTAAAGTAAAAAGTTAATAAAAGCAAAATATTTGCTTTTATTCTATTCAATTTTTTTATGTATTAAAAAATATTATCTGCAACACTCACCTGTCTCACTCACTTCGTTCGTGCGCCCAATTTCTCTCCTGTGACCAATTGACAACATACCGCCCTAGTTGCAAAATATTCTATTAACGTACGTAAAATTTACATTTTAAATTTCAATTGCAAGTTTATATAAAATCAGACAATAAGATCTTTAAATAGATGAATGTTCTCATCTATTTATGTAAAATCATGTTTTTATGTAAAATCATATCTATGTAAATTCATAAGACATATAGAATATGTTTTTAATTAACAAAATAAAAAAAACCGATTTATATTGATGCAAATTCAATTAACACACATTTATATTCGCATTGCGTTAATTTGTTACAATTTTTAGCCAGCTGATGACATCTTATGCGTTTGCCACTGGAGGAGCCGTCGCTACAGCTCTAGGTTTGAATCGTCTGCTGCGCAACTCTCCACCTCTGGTTGGACGTCTTGTACCTTTTGCAGCCGTTGCAGCCGCCAATGTTGTAAACATACCATGTATGAGAGCTTCGGAATTAAGAAATGGTACTCCAATTTTTGATAAAAATGACAGGAGACTGGGCAGTTCAAAAGCTGCTGCACAATCAGGAATTATACAAGTTTTGTTCAGTAGAATTGCAATGGCCTCCCCTGGAATGGGTTAGTATTTATAAATCGATTATTTGTAGAAAATAGATCTAAGATAATATTCTTTCAGTGCTGACTCCCTTTGTTATTAATCATTTGGAACGGAGAGGCACAATATGTAGATACCCATGGATATCTCTTCCATTACAAATAGCAATAGTCGGTGTTTGTTTAACTTTTGCTACACCATTAGGTTGTGCTTTCTTCAAGCAAAAGGCGGAAATAAAGTTTACAGACCTTGAGCCAGAACTTCAGGTATACTATACCCATGTACGAGGGATGTCTTGTTACTATAGTACATTTGTGATCTTCAGACTAGTTTATAGAAATTACACGAAAAAAAAAAAACTATACGCTACTTTTCAACACAATCGCTGCTAATGTTAAGGCACTTATATCCTTGATGCACCAAGCTTTTATATACCATGTTCGTAAAAGGAGCTCTTCGAATTTCTAAAAAAAAAATGCTTTACTTCATTTTCAAGGTCGTCATTGTCTTTAAACCTGTTACCCTACTAGACCCATATGGAATCGATCCGATTCCATATGTTCGAAATCCGATTGTTGGTTATCCCGGCAGAAAGATATATTTTGAAATATATGATTTTCCGTCACCGCTACTACGGGATATCCAACAGTTAGATCGGAACCGGACCGTTGCCAAATGTCTTGCTTGGTCTATTAAGGGTAAAACGTTTGAAAAAAGTAAGGCAATTTTTTTAGAAATTTGCGCAGCTTCATGCAGAGGGTATGCCTCGCTGGGATAAGTGCCTTAATGTTGATTTTTATAAAAATGAATATCTGTAATTAACAAATGTATATTAGTAAGCGGGCTTCCATCGTATTTTGATTTCTTGAAACTAATAATATATCTATTTAGGCAAAATTGGTGAAAAAATTAGGAAAGGATGTACCTTACGTAGTCTTCTTCAACAAAGGTTTGTGAACATTCCATAAGTAGAACGTCAATGTTGTTAGAGCAGTGAATATCAGTGACCACGTGACATTTTAATGACAATAATTTAAAATAAATGTTGTGTTCGTGGCAGAAATCAATAAAGTTCCAATTAATTTATTTTTTAACTAATTTTAATTTACACGATAAAAAAGCTATTTTCACTAAATATATCTGGTTGGGTAGCTCTCCAAGCTGCGTTGAAAACAATACTGGGTGATTTGGCCAAACCCACTGTATCTGGTATATCAGGTAAGGCTATCATATAACCTACGAATTACATAAACGAAATTATTACATCGTTTTATTATTATAAACATTCTACCTGGGAACCAGTTGGGTTTTTGACAACCTCTTAGTTGTACTCTAGACGAATGTTTTGGTGGTTCCATATGCAAAATATACTCTATTCCATCCGTTTGAGCCTGAGGTACATTACTTTCAGTATCACTTATATCTTGCAGAGTTGTTGATAATGGTGCTCCAACCACATCCTGAACTTGCTCTACATCTAATGATATTTTTCTATTTTATAACGGTTGTGTGACATATTCAAAATATAAATTATATTTAAGTCATTAAGTGCACAAGTGAAAGAACAGTCTTTCAATGCTCAAATCAAATACTTATTTTTCTAAATATCGATATAGAGACAGAATTACCCTCTTTCGTTTTATTTTTTTTTCAAAAATAGCCTATATCGAAGTTATGAATTTTATTCCAGTAATAGGTTCCACACTGTATACGTACAAATGTAAATATGAAGTAGTTTGAAATGATTAATTTTAATAAATAATGTACATGTGATTGATTTGAATTTATACTTCCCTTTAACAATCCTAATTCAACGATATTCAAGTAGGCTAAACGTATGTATAATGTGTATAAAAGAACGTTGTATTTGACGTTCTTTTCGACTTGCGAACGACCGCTACGAACGAATTAAGTTCGTACATAGAGGACTGACACTGAGTACCGGAACAGTCCTCTATGTACGAACTTAATTCGTTCGTAGCGGTCGTTCGCAAGTCGAAAAGAACGTCAAATACAACGTTCTTTTATACACATTATACATACGTTTAGCCTACTTGAATATCGTTGAATTAGGATTGTTAAAGCCTACTTGAATATCGTTGAATTAGCATTGTTAAAGGAAAAGGTATGTCAAGTGACACCTCGTTTGAAAGATTAGACTTCGCCAAGACTACAACACACTATTTATTTATTGAATATTTTTAAAGCCCACGTGATAAAAAAAGAAAAACTTGGTTTTATAACTTGAATACTATTTAATGCAATAAATGTTCAAAATAGGCACCGTATCTTTCTTGGCAAAGTGCAAAGAAGTGTGAAGATAATATGTATCTCTAATGTTTCGTAACATTCCTGGTGTGACTTCATGCCTAACACGTTGTCTAAGGTCCTTAATGTCGTTCGGTTTTATTACATAGATCTTACTCTTGAGATATTCCCACAAAAAAAGTCAAAAGGACTAAGATCCTGAGATCTCATCTGACCTCTTCTTCCAATCCACCTATTGGGAGAAACTTCGTCTAAATATCTACGAACGATCACAGCATAATGGGGTGGAGCCCCGTCCTATTGATTTGGAAATAAAGTAGCTAACGCTGGCATGAGAAACGTAAGAAGTTGCTCCATCAAGATTACCATCGAAGAATAATGGTCCTACAATCTGATCACCTGTTATTCCAGCATATACATTGACTTTTTGCGGGAACTGAGTATCCGTTTCTCGTATCCAATGTGGCTTATGGTCAGCCCAATAACGACAATTTTGACGATTAACGTCACTATGTAAGGTAAAAGTACGTTCGTCGGAAAAAAGCATTGATGCTAATGAAATCTGATTATTGTCGATCAGGTTCATCATTTGCTTGCAAAATTCTTGTAATTTGCCTGCATCTTGTAAGCCTAGTAGGCTACCACCGCCTCCGGTGTAGGTTTTAGGGTGCCAGTAATATGTCTCATAGTACATTTTAGCTGAACATCGACCTTACAAGTGTGTGCACTGCGACTCCTGACAGGTGCACAATATTGTGCAGAGGTGTATGTCGTGGTGAGGCGATTCGCAGCGTTTTGGCATTAGAGCCCCATTCGGACCCAGCCAGCTTATGGATGATATTGTTTCTGGATCGTAACTTTGCCGCTGTATTCTCCAGGTGTTTTCTGTAAGTAAGTGTGCGGTCGAGCGTAATAACTAAATATTTGGTGCTTCGATTGTTGATGAGTGTCTGCCCCTCAAACTCCATGTTAATCGTCAAGTCAGCCATGCGGTTATTTAGGTGGAATAGCGGAATAGCACTTCTGTCTTACATGGGTTAGGTTTCAACCTCCATTTCTTAAAATACGATCCTAAAGTCTGAAGATCTTCAGTTAGCGCTTTCTCGCAGGCAGTGGCAGTGTGTGTTGGTATACCAGTGCAATGTCATCGGCGTATTGGAACTTCAATGCAGCCGTCTCGGGGATACCACTTACATACAGGTTAAAAAGTGTAGGTGCAAGGACTGAACCTTGTTGACTGGACCCGCCGTTTAGTGTGCTCCATCTGCTTTCTTTGTCGCCCAACAATATCTTATAACGTCGATTAGCTAGCATATTCTATAGTAGTTTCAGCAGTTTTAGACACGGGATAGCCTTGCCAAACTTTAGGAGCAGTTCATGGTGCCAAACCGTATCGTACGCAGCTGAAATGTCTACGAACGCCGCTGCAGATTTCATTTTACGTTACGGAAGCCTGCCTCTATGAGCGAAGTAAGTGCCAACACTTGTTCGCAGCAACCTCGGTTGGGTGTAAACCCCGCCTGTTCTATTGGGAACTCACTATCCAGAACATTTTTGACCCGTTTCAGTATAAGGCGCTCCAGAAGCTTGTAGTCATACCGAGCAGCGTAATCGGTCTGTAGTGTGATGACGGACCCATCACCATTCTTTCCAGGTTTAAAAATAGCCGCCACTGTTGCCATTTTTAGTGTCTTAGGAATAATCACTGTGTGCACAATATTATTATACAAGAATAGTAGCCATATTTTAGTTGTCACCTGCATTCTTTAAGAACTCTGGATTTGATCAGTGCCAGCAGCTTTATTTAGTTTCAGGTAGCCAAGTGCGTCCAATAGCTCGCTGTATGTGAAGTTAGATGAATAGGACTCATTCGGTCGTATTTCTGATTTGAGGGCACGCAATTTCTTCTTGACTTCTTTCACTTGACCTCTGCCAACAGGTACCTTCGAGACTAGCCTTTTTGAAACTTCATCGGGGGATTCAGGAGCAGTGGATTTCCTAGAGGTAGGTGCTGAGCCAAGTTTCCTTCTTCTTCTTCTTTCGAGTAGGCCTACTTTGGACCACGCTTGTTCAACTGATGGGCTTTGATCTTTGCCCAGTATTGCCGCATCTTCTGCCGGTGGAACGCTCTTCTTTCCAGGAGGTACCCTTCCTTCGGGGTTTTTCCTGAAATCCACGGACTTCCTTCAAGGTGAGTCTCACAGACCGTCTGTTTTGGAGATCTATAATTACCAGTTCTCTAATATCCTTCTCGGTTTCTGTCAACCAAGTGGTACGTACCTTCTTGTTTTGCCAGAAGGTGAACAGATGGTTGGTTAGTCGGTTTGGAGGCAATCTTGCAACGTGGCCATAGAAAGCTACCCTTCTTTTCTTTGCACAGTCAGAGAGCATCTCAACATGTTCGTAGAGCTCAGAGCTAGGTTTTTCGGAGGATCTTCCTGAGAATTCTCCTCTCTCTGATTTCCAATTTCTCTACCAGACCTCTGCGATTCAAGGAAAGACACTACATGGCATACAAGACTTCTGGTCGTAAGACTGATGTGTAGTGCTTAAGCTTCAGGTAAGTTTCAGTTGCGTAACAGGCATTTCTTATTGTTAGTGTTCTTAGTCAGTCGATAGGCTAGTTCTAACTTGTTGACTCTCCTGGATAATGATGGTCTATCTGATAAGTTGGGTTCAATCCATTCGCCGAGATACTTAAATTTCTCAGTCCTCTTGATGTTTCCCTGCTCTAGTAACATCTCTCTGTTTGCTTCTCTGATATAGATGAGGAATTCTGTTTTCTCCAGCGACACTTGAAGACCCACTTTGGCAGCCTGTTTTCTGATGCAATTTTAGCTGCATTGTTGCCATCTCAAGAGAATCAGTAAACAGGGCCATGTCAGCTGCAAAGGCCAGGCAATCTACAACCAGTTCCTCGTTCTTAAGTCCCAGGTAGATACCACTCTGAGCACCCAAATTGTTCAGTTCCTTGCGCCATTCTCTCATAACCTTTTCAAGGACACAGTTGAAGAGAAATGGGGAAAGTCCATCTCCTTGTCTCACTCCAGTTTTTATTTCGAAGCTTTCTGAAATCTCGCCTCAAAGTTTAACCTTGAAATGGGTGTTGGTCAAAGTTTCTAGGATGAGTCTGCGGGTTTTGTTGTCTAGCCCTAGTTCCTGGAGTACTTTGTTAAGCGTTTCTGTATTAATGGAATCGTATGCCTTCCTAAAATTAACAAAGGTGACGACCACCTTGCGGTTTCTCATCTTGGAGTATGCAAGTACAGTTTTAAGATTGAAGATCTGTTCAACACAGGATGGGGTCTTCCTGAAGAACCACTGGTATTCTCCCAGTTGACTATCCAGCTGATTTTCTGCCCTTGTTTGTGACGCCTTCGAGAAAATATTATATGTTACCGCGACGAAAGATATTCCTCGGTAGTTGTTTAGATCAGTAAAATCTCCCTGTTTGTGAAGCGGATGGATCAGAGCAGATTTCCAATCGGATGGTAATTTCTGTTTCCCAAATGTCCTGGATGATCTCGGATAGCTTGCGCGCGGCATTGTTTCAAGCATCTTTACACAGTTCAGCAACGATAGAGTCCTCTCCAGCTGCCTTAATATTCTTGAAGTTGAATGATCTGTCCAACTTCTTGCAGGGGCAGCGAGTCCGGGTTTGGTGTGGTTTGTTTATAGTCGCTGCTGTCTATAAGTCTATATGTTTATAAGTCTTCGCTGGTTGGGTCACAGTTGAGTAGATTTTTAAAGTACTGAGCCAAAAGGAGGCAGTTGTCCTTGTCGGTATAAGCCAGTTTGCCTTGTGAGTCTCTATTTTCTGAGTGTCTGCTTGAAGGTTCCAAAGAAATCTCTGGAATTATTCTTAGCAAAGCTCTCTTCGATTTGGGTTAGTTGGTTTTGTGTGAAGGTTCGTTTGGTTCCTCGAATTATCTTGGCTGTAACCTTTCTTTGTTCCAAAAAATTATGCCAATTTTCCTTAGTCTTTTTAGAATTCCACTTCACCCAGGCTATCTGTCTTTGGGCTATTGCATTTTCACAGTCTTCAGTCCACCACGGTTGCTTCCTTCTTCTAGCGAGAGTGGCGAGTTCATTGGCCGCCTTGGCAAGAGTCTCCTTCAGTTGGTCCCAGCTCTTTAGATCGATATAGTTTAGTCTCTTCTGACTTACTTCTTGACTGTTGTTGAGTCGCTCTACCTCAAATCTTACCATTTTGAAGGTTCTGTGTAATCTAGTGTTTCTAGCCTGGAGTCTTATTTTGATCTTTGAGAGATGGTGGAGAGTGGTCTGAGTCCAGATTGGCGCTTCTTAGTACCTTCACGTTTTGTATTTCCTTTTGAGATTTTCGTCAAATGGCCACATGATCTATCTGGAATTCACCCAGGTTGGTATTAGGTGAAATCCAAGTCTTCTGCTTCCTTGGAAAGTGTCTGAAGACTGTTGACTTCATGAGCAACCCAAAAGTCCTACACCAATCGTTCTCCGTTGCGGTTGGTTCGCTTATGCGCCGGATAATTGCCCACTATGTTTCTGTATTTTTTCTCTCTTTCCAATTGAGCATTGAAGTCACCAAACAGTATGACGTTGTGCCTTTCTGGGGGTTGTCACCCTTAGACAGGTCGCCTTCACTGCGGCTAAGGAGTCCTGTCCACCCCACTCTTCCCAGGTGCTAGGCCCCGTGTCATTGTTTGCCAAAGATGTTCAAGGGGTACATATTATTATATTACTAGATCCAGATCTGTTTAATTTTTTTTTCTGTTTATTCATAATTTCTTAATTTCCAAGTTTGCTTATTATTAATAAAAAAACTATGTAATAGAAATAGTGGAGTAGCTCTTTCTTTCCATCCAGTATTACTTTATAGCACGTAAGGGCATCATGTACAGTCGTTGACATTTTAGAAAATCTATTCTGAAAAATGTGAATTATGTGTCTGAAAATCTGTCAATTCGTTTCAGTTTTGCGTTTGGAAACATGCGAGCGCCTTTTCTATTAAACTGAAACATTCTGTCAGTTGTTTCTCAGTAAATGTCTTAAGATTCTATTCTTCAGTTTCATTATCAATCAGTCCTTCTTTTTGGTCTGTTAGTTCGAGCAACTCTTCATTTGTCAACTTCTGGGAATGACATTCAAGTAGTTGATGATGAATGTCTTCTATTTTTACTTCGAAATTCAACTGGTTCCCTAGATCAACAATATTATTGATGACCTATTCTTCATTTTCTTCTACATAATTATTATCGTCGCTTTCATTTGTAAAATAAAATGGGTACAGTTTCTTTCATACAATTTTCATATTTGAAGTCTTAACTTCAGACCACGTACAACCTATATACAGCTTCATAAATATTATATTTTTTACAAAATTCTTTTAGTGTTGTGCAGTTCTTCTCATATAACGCCTTAACACTTTACTTAAATGTACGACGGATATAATGTTTTTTTAGAGAAGCGATAACGCTATGAAACATAGGCTGCAAAAAAGACGTTGTATTATGCAGAAAGTAAATAACTTTGACGTTCGGGTGCAAATATTCAAGTGTTGCGGGTGACCTGGAGAATTATCCAGCAAGAGTAATATCTTAAAAGGATTGTTGGTCTCCTTGCAATATGTTTTCAACTCGGGTATAAAAATCTTGAGAAACGATTCCTCAAAAACCGTAAAAGTAAAAACCGCACTACTGTTTGATTTCCAGATTACCGGCAATAAATCTTTAGGAATATTTTTTAGAGCTTTTGGATTTTCAGCGTGATAAACCAAAAGACTTTGTAATCTCCTGAACAATTCCCCCCAATCAAGAGCGTAGCCATGGTTTAGTTTCGGGGGGTTTGAAGAAACTACAATAACAGAAATGCGCCAATTTACTATTTAAAACCTATTCACAAGCGTTACTAAACTCCACATTACCATGCTCACTTGAAGAGAGTCGCCTCTCTTCGTCTCTCCTTATTTCAATCTAATATTTATGTTATATTTTGCATATTTGGGGAGGGGTTAGGTCATCCTTTCGGGGGGGTGGGGGGCGATTAACCCCCAAAACCTCTCCCTTGGCTACGCCCCCTACTCTGCCAATCATTAATATAAGTGCATCTTTTGCAGCCTTATGTCCTACATAGACTTCCTTCCCTATGTACGTACGTTCTGGCATTTTGTTGTGGCAGGTATCCTTCAGTCGTTATTATATCTTCGGAAATTCAACAGCAGCGATGATATCGCCACTGGAAGCTGCGCCTGTTATCTTAACGTTATGAAAATTAATACGCTTTTTAAATCTCTGACAACAACCATAGTTCGCTGTGAATGGTGAATCAGTTGAATTCTCACCTTTCTTAATTCAATCTGCCTATAAAGATGTTGGCTTTTCTTGTATGAGATTAAGATTAAGATGACCAGTATAATCTTGATAATCCAGCGGTTGGTTAATCCGACACGTTCCGTAATCCGGCGCTCTGAGGAAACACGTGTATTTTCTTTACGTTGCCCCGCGTCGGATATAAACCTCGCGCACAGAAAACACCCTGCTTTTAACTCTGAAAACTTGATTAACGATTCGGACAAAGCTAATTCCACGCTACAATTGTCTTACTATCTGTTCTAAGTTTGTACATATTTTTGTTTTACCTATATATGTAGATACATATTTTGTTCTTTCTGAAGTAAAATTGTACATAAAATATGTAAAATTGTTATTGTTTTGTTTTAATCCTGATAATCCGGATTTTTTTTTTAATCCGGCGGTTGTCCGGTCCCATATGTGTCGAATTATCAAGACTGTATTACGTTGTTATTGACTTTCCATCCAAATGGTCAACAGATTTTCCATTTCCTCAATAATTGTTCCTCTTCTCTTAGTAATAATTTTAGGCGGCATAAGGGCGCAACTTATAATGGTTATCATGGTCTGAAATACAAATCGTATTCATTCCATATTTCCGCTTAATATCAGCCATTTTATCTCCACTCTCAGAGCGCTTAATTATGTCCATTTTGTTTTCCATGGTGATTGTTCTTCTCTTCTTTCCTCCGCACATCACACTTTCGCTATCTTTACGATTTCCCCTCGTGTTCAATAAACGATACAATTTACAGGTAATACAGTAACCAGGAGGAACAATACAAAAAAACTAACTAAACACCCAAGGAATCAAAAATACTGTACTAACGCAAAACTTCAAAAATAAACTTGACTGTGAATAAAATCAACTGCACTTTAAAAGTAAACAAATTACACCACACACTATTGACACACGACAACAGTCCAAACTCAACTAGGACGTTTCTGTTAACCCGCCTGCTGTCGGCTTTGTTCGTAAGTCGAATGCTCGTAAGTAGAGGACTGCCTGTATACTAACCTCTTTATCGATAACCTACTATTTACGAATCAAAGAAGAGATCATATGATATAATCCTGATGTTTTTCAGAAAATATCAAGCGAATGGAGCAAAACAATCCATTTTGTGATTTTTACAAAATCATTAATTAGGCTTTGTGAACTAAACTGCATCCAGCAAATTGTTTGTTACATAACAATTTTGTTTACTATACCTTGTATTCCCCATGGAGGAATTTCTTTTGACAATACAGGAATCTTCCTCTTACGCTTGCCTAAGAATTATTGTTATGTTACACTTATCCGCTTATAAAAATAATAATCATACTACCTTTCCTGGCTGTATTTTTACTTTGAATGGTGGTATGTCCAACACTTTCTACATATAAATTATCTTTGACAGGTGCTTCTGCGACCTTGGTAACCTCAATAGCTGCTTGTACAACATCACTTCCCTTGTTAAATTCCTCTGTTTGGTCGGGAAATATCACTGGAATTACCACATCCTGCAAAGGTATAGGTGCTGCGGAACAAACTTCAACAACAGCTTCCGCTTTTTCATCGGAGAATAAATAATTATAAATAGATGTTGGTGCTGAACCCATTGCTAAACCGCGTTCTTCTGTATTCATCATATTAGCTATCATTTCTGGTTGTGGTTCTTCTTGTTCTTCATCTGGATTGGGTGAAGGTATTATCACAGACTAGAATTGAAATGATATATAAAAAGAATGTCGTTTCGTTTAATTAACAGATTACTTGTTCTAATACTGAGACTGACTCTCGGGTTAGTTGTGTAAGTTCTACGTTTTTCCGAATTCCGTAAGTTGTAGGTCTTGAAACCATTAAGTCAGGAACGAGTAAACCTTTCGTTTTATCGATATCCTCTAATTCTTCTTCTATCATTTGGGCAACTTCAGTCGGTGAGGGTAAATGTTTTTTAGGGGTTGGAGGTTCATTTGGACGATCATATGTAACTGTTTTAGTTTTTTGTACAATTCCAGGTGATACTATGACTGAACTAGTGACATGTACTACTTCTCTTCCATGTATCTAGAAAATTGAATTAAAATGTGTGAAATTTAAAATTGTATATACTATATATAATTACTGCTTCTGGAGATTTATATTTTGGCGATCTAAAACATTTTTTGTGAGAAATTTTATAACAAATAAATTTAAAAAAAATGATTACAATCTTTGTATTTCTAGTTCTCTTTTGATCGCTTTTCCAGGGCTTACAGTCTCTATACCAATCATATGTTGACCAATTATTTCAGGTTGTCCCGGAGAACGTACTACCGATTTAGACGTTATTATTTCTTTTGTTGCTTCTATTGGACCATGATCAGTCATGATAACCGGCGATGTTGTCATAACTTGTCTTGATCCCACGCCTTTTAAAGGTTTCCCTGGCGATTTTGCTGCAGTTGCCATTAACTTTTCTTCAACATCCTGTTCTAAGTGGGCCAAATCTTCAGCTGTTAATTAAGAAATAATTATTATAAGAAAAATAGTTCATAAAATGGAAAACCTTCTTTGTTTCTTTTCGGGCTTTCCCAGTCCTCTGGTTCATCCATATCTTCAGGATTTATCTGAAAATATAAGTAAATCAAATATGATTATTAAATCAAATACAATGATATTAAATAGTATCGTACATTTTGGTCATGCAAATTTGGCCCTCTCTCATGTGTATAGTCTTGTGGTTGTGCTTGTCCACCCATAAATAAAGCACCTGCTTCTAAGTCTTTAAAGCCAGGAGTTTTCAACATTGTCCTATAACATTGACTTTGCGAAGGTTGGGGTAAAATCATTGTGTTCGGCATCTTCTTCCTTTCCATTTGAGGCCGTAAGTAGTGTGGGCTTGATAATGGCATAAATCTTCCTTAAGAGATAAATATAATTTACAGCACATTAACTAAATATAAATTAATAAATACCCTCTTTGCTTCTTGGCTGAGTTTGAAATGGTACATAATAATATCCTGGTTTCAAGCCTTGTTGAGCTGAAAACAAGGATATACAAATATACACATATATACTAAATTTAAGATAAAAATATACATGAAGGTAGGCCTTCAGTAGTAGTTTTCTTGGTACTTTGGGTTATCTTCTTCGAGCCAACATTCGTTGATGTTGAGCAGAGAGTTGTAGAAGTTTTTCTATAAAATAAAACATGTTTTTGTTTTCTTTTATAAACCCTGTTTTTTAATAATTACTTAGGTGGTCCCACTCTGCTTGGAGGAGGTGGTTGAACTGAAATTATGAAATACATCATTAATCTTGTACTACTATTAATTTTCAGTAGAGAATTAATGGTTATATCTTTCTTGTATCTAATAACTTACCAGTACTTTTCCTTGCGGTAGTAGAAACTTCATCCCCCACATTTATAGTTGTTGAAGTGCTTTCAGCTCCGAATTTCAATGTTCCTCCTGCTGTACCAATCCTACTAGTATTTAGTCCACTTGCAATCCTACTCCCTGCTTTTGGTATTGCACCAGTACTTATCCTACTGCCTCCTGCTGCACCTGCGCATGTACCAATTCTACTAGCTCCTGCAGGAGCAGTAGGAGGTCTACCTCCTCCACCACCCCCATCATATCTAAGACCTGAACCGGGTATCCCGCTAATTCTAGAACCACCGGTGCCGGTACCGATTCTACTAATTCGTGGTGCTCCGGCTTGGGCCCCACCATATCTCAACCCTCCTCCAGTGGCCCCAGCAGGCGCTCCTCCTGAACATTGCGATCCGCATCCTCCTTTTTCCTGTTCTCTAACAGGTGCAGCATATAGAGTTTCTAAAATATTTTGTTTTATTATTAATATTTAGAATATTTATTATTAATTTTAAGCAAATAATTTCTTTTATAATATGTTCGCTCTACATGGAAGTGTAGAAAAAAACGACTACACACACAACTTCCACACAGTGAAACTACACAAATTCCATATAAAATAAGGGATAAATAAGTACTATGAATATATACTTGGTGGTCTTAGTCCGGATGGCGCAGTTCTAGGAGTTGGCCCTGTTCGTTCAATAGTTGTCGTACTAATTGAAGTCCCACTAGGAGTGGTTTTCTTGATGGTGGTGGTAGTTTTGACTGGTAGTCGACCACCACCTCCTGGTCTTGGAATCATCCTTATACACTTAAAATTTTAATATGCAAGTGAATTTTTTCAAAATGTTATTTTGACGTAAATTTTAGATGACTACTAGATAAATTCGTAGCATAAACATGCGTACGTAGCAAATATATAATAAATGTCAGTAAATATTGATTTTTATATTTAGGTAGTTACTGTTGTTACCCAGATGTTTTACAGTAAAATAGTTAATTGTGGAAAATACAAAAATTCTAATGCTATGGAAATCAGTTACTTCACCGATATAATTACCGACGAAAACAGACAAGGCTAGATATATAAGATAATAAAAGATTAATAAGACTAGAAACACTAGGCAAGATTAGACATATATGAGAAGACTATACAGACAAAACTAGACAAACGAGACTAGACAGACAAGACTTCTTTTTATTGTGTTTTGAGGGAACCTCTCACTAAACAGGGAGTTTCGACTTGGCTTTTAGTATGCGCCACCCTGGTATCGCGTATTTCGCATTCTTTCATGGTGGGCAGCCCAGACGGTTAGGCCACTTTTTCACGACACGGTTTCTTAACCGTACGGCGTTTTAGCCCGTGGGAAGAAACCGTCCCACCTTGTACATGACACAGCAAAACCACCGGCCCAGACAACGGCCAGATGCGAGTTTGGCCCAGATGCCTTTTATCTGATCAAGATGCAGGACGTGCGTCATGAATCCTTATAAGAAAAAGATTATTATTGCTAATTACATGCATAGGAAACTCAAAAAGGAAAGTATATATATATATATATATATATATATATATATATATATATATATATATATATATATATATATATATGAATATATAAGAATATCTCGAAATAACTTCAGGATATTAAAGTCGCCGGTTTTCTTTTTCTTTTTCTTCTTTCTGTCCTTCTATTATCGGAGGCCGGCTATCATCCAAGATATTCGAATTTTGTTTACGGTTGCTCGGAACAATCGAACAGATCGGTGCTAGAACAATGAAACCATTCCCTTAGATTCCTCAACCATGATATTCTACGTCTGCCAACATTTTTTGTTGCCTTTATTTTGCCTGTATTATGAGCTGGAGCAGTTCGTACTTGAATCACCTCATGATGTGTCCCAAGTATTCTAGTTTTCTCTTCTTAACGGTGCATATATTCTCGCATTGTTGTTGCATTTTGGTCAGAACCTCTTCATTGGTGATCCTATGTGACCAAGGTATACGCCACAACCTAGTAGATGGACTGAAATATCCTGAATTAATGTAATCAATAGTTTCTTGATTTATGTTCATTTTAAACAAAACCGTAAAAATGCCCGGCGGGGTCGACAAACTCCCATAGAATGCAATGCAATTGGATGCAAAACTGAGGAAAATCACACCGTGCGTAGACGCGGCTCGCCAAGGGACAGACACGGTGCATACGGCGTGCCTAACACACGGCGAATTAACCATAGATTTTTACGGCGAAAAACTGTGTGTGTACAAGAGGCCTTGGTGTTGAAAAGTGTTGCCCTGGTTGAAAATGTTCCGAGCAGCTCACGACCTACTAAATGCTACATGCTACCAACTTAGAATTGACATAATTTTTATTAGAGAGCCTAACAAAAAAATCAATAGAGTGGTTTAAAGACCCCAAAAACGATACGTCGGTCAAAATACTCCATAAAAGCATCGTAGTGTTGAACAGCGAAAGTGGTCGAGGCCTTGTATGGGTGGAATTAGAGGGAGCAATAATATACAGCTGCTACTTCTCCCCAAACGAGCATCTCCAAACCCTTGAGTCCTCTGTAGAAGGACTAAAACTCAGCATTAGAGCACACAGTAAACCTACGATTATTGCGGGGGACTTTTATGCGAAATCCCAAATCTGAGGGTGCAGACATACGGATTCCGGAGGAGTCATGGTTCTGGAATGGATATCCGAACTTGACTTAACTCCATTAAACGAGGGAACGACTCCAACGTTTGAAAGACATGGAACAACATCAATCCTGGACCTGACTCTAGCAACCAGTGCAATGGCGGAAAATATAACTGACTGGCAAGTATGGCAATAAACCAGGCCAAAAAACATCATTGGTCTTCGCTGTGCTGCAAGGTAGACGAAAATGTCTGGGGGTCTCTTTAATGTCTGGGGATAAGGCATGCAAATGGTGAATTTAGTATGGACAGAGCACGGAAGGTGGTGGATGCTCTATTCCCATTAGATATGGAACAAAATCGAAACTGGCCACAACTTACCACTCCCGCATCAACCGAAGAGTTCACTCTCACGGAATTGGGGAGGGCAAGCAGATAGCTACGCAACGGCAAGGCTCCAGGTACAGATGGTATCCCTTCAGAAGCCATCAAGATTGCCGTGGAAACAATCCCAGAATGCATCCTAGCAATGTTGAACAAAGTGCTGCGAGATGGAGTCGTCACTGCTTGCTGGAAAATAGCAAATCTGCTGCTGCTTAAAAAGGGAGATAATAAATCCACCCAAGACCCATCCTCATATAGACCTATCTCCCTCCTTGATTGTCCCGGAAACTACTAGAACACTTGGTACTGGACCGTATTGAAAGATGTGCTAAACTAAACCGATCACCGATCCAGACGGCTAAGAGGTCGAAAAAAGAGGAGATGTCAGATAAAGGAAGAGGGGAGTGCAGTGCAGGTCAGAGTGAACATTTTGAGAGAATATTGCAGGAGTTAATAGAAATTAAAAAGGAGTTCACGACGGTAGACAGGAAGTTGGAGGAAATGAGACGGGAAAACAAAAGAGTGGAGGAAAAATTGGAAAGGGTGGTGAAGAGACAAAAGGAGGAGGAAGAAGTAGAAAAGGACTGGAGAAAGGAATTGTTAGCAGAGTTGAGGTCAATAAGAGATGAGAATATGGAAATAAAGAATAAGTTATCGAAACTGGAGGAGGAAGCGGAGGCAGTCAAGGAGGAGAAGCGAAGAACCGAGAGTAAGTGGGAGGAGGAACGTCAGGCAATGAGAGAGGAGCTGGCTAAACTAAAAGACACGGAAGAGAGGAGACTAAGGAGGGAATTAAGAAATAACATTGTTATTTATGGAATTGAAGGAGAAGATTGGCGGGAAAAGGCAAAGAACATATTTCGGGAAAAGCTAGGTTTAAACGAAGGTTTCGGGAGTGCATACAGGCTTGGCTCGAATAGGGATAATAGAGAAAGTAATGGCCCGATTATGTTAAAATTAGAAAGTTGGGAGGTAAAAAAGGACATAATGAGAAACAAACGCAAGCTTAGAGGTACAAACGTATTCATTCAAGATGATTCCACCCCTAAGGAACAAGGAATCCAGAAAGAACTGTTAAGGAAGGCAAAGGTACTCAAGGAAAGGGGCCACCAGATTAAAGTAGGATACCAAAGAATGGAAATAGATGGGAATTGGGTACCATGGGACAAGGTAGCAAAAAACGAATAAACGACCAAAGAAAGAGGGGACAGTTACACAACGACGGAACGGAAAAGGAAAATGTAAAGCTAATGTTTTGGAATGTAGCAGGGCTCAGGAAGAAATTGGATAAGGTGGACGGGTCTTTTATAGAATTCTTGAGGAAATTCGAAATAGTTGGCTTAGTGGAGACCTGGGTTCAAGAGAGGGAATGGGAAGCCTGTAAAGAGAGACTCCCCAAGGAGTACAATTGGAGGATACAACCGGCACGGAGAGAGAGTAACTACGGAAGGGCAAAGGGGGGAATAATAACAGGGGTCAGAACAGGCATCAAGGAATCGGAGAGAATTCTAGAAGAGGTGGAGGGTCTAGTGTTTAGGGAGGTAGAACTGGAGGGGGAGTGGTGGCAGATAGCAACCGTTTATAATAATAAGGGACTGGAAAAAATTAAAGAGGGTATAAAGAGGAATTTAGAAGATATGGTAACGACAAACTTGCTACTAGGAGGTGATTGGAATGTTAGGATAGGAGAAGAGCAGGTCAATACGGTGGATAAGACGGGTGATGTGATAAGAAGGAATTCTAAAGACAAAATTAAAAATGCAGAGGGAAATGTTTGGTTGGCGTGGGTGTTAGAGAACCAATGGGATATTTTGAATGGGTGTATTGAGGGCGACTGGGAGGGAGAATTTACGTTTGTGGGTGCAATGGGTACCTCAGTTATTGACCTAATAATTACAAATGATGCGGCGAGACGGCAAATAAAACTGATGGAAATCGGAATAAGAAGTGAGTCGGATCATATGCCGGTAGTGGTGTCGTTGAAGCAGCAAAGGGAGAAAGATGTTAAGGCGGAGAAATGGGTGGCCAGATGGGATAAGGAGGCGACAGAAGAATACAGAAGGAAATTAGAAGAGGTAGAGTGGAACGCCATAGAGGATATAGACATGATGGCAAAGAAAATGGAATCTGCACTTGTGAAAAAGAAAATCAAAGAAGCGTTTCCAGGCCGAGCATGGTACGACGGGGAAGTGCGGAACGCAAAGCAAAGGTTTCGAGAAGCTATGAGAGAATGGAGAAAGGGAGAAGGGCTCAAAATGCACGTGCTGGAAGCGAAAACAGAATTGCAAAAAATGGAGAAGAAGAAAAAGGAGCTTTGGGAGGAGAAGAAAAAGCAGCGGGTACGAGAAATCAAGACGGAAGCTGAGCTGTGGAAATACGTGAGAGAGAATAGGAAAAGGAAGGAAAGATTACCCAAAAGCATTGCGATAGAAGAATGGCAAAACCACTTCATGAGGATGCTAGGAGGGGTGGAGATGCGGTCAGAAAGAGATGATAGTTCAGGAGATCGACAGAGAAAGCAGGAAGAGCTCGACGAGGATATCACCGTGACAGAGGTGGAGGATGTTATTGATTCCCTAAAGCCAAGAAAAGCGGGAGGTTTGGATGGGCTCGGAAATGAAGCGTGGAAAGAAGCACCTGGAATCTGTAAGGAGAAGTTTACGGAGGAATTGAGAAGGATAGGGAGAGGAGAGAAAAGGATACCAGTCAGCTGGAAAGTGGGGGTAATTCAACCAGTTTTTAAGAGTGGAACGAGGGACGCGCTAGAAAATTATAGAGGTATAACTTTGATGAACTCCTCATACAAAATATTTGCTAAAATCCTGGATTGTCGCTTGAGGAAGGAAATCAATGAAAGGAAGCTTTTGCCGGAAATACAAGCGGGGTTCAGAGAAGGAAGGAGCACGGTGGAACACCTGGTGACCTTGAGAGTCATCATAGACCAAGGAATAACAAAGGGATGCCTGTTTGCTCTTTTCATTGATTTGAAATCCGCATATGACTCGGTGAACAGAAGGAGACTTGACGAGTGTTTGGGCAAGCTAGGTATCTCAGAGAGTGTAAGAAGGAACATCAGGAATTTGTACGAGGAAACGGTCGGTAAGGTAGTAGCGAATGAATGGGAATCGGACTATTTTGAGGTGAGGAAGGGCCTGAGACAAGGCTGCCCTTTGAGTCCCACGCTTTTCAATCTGTATGTGGCGGATATGGAAAAGGTTCTACAGGCCGGGCAAGCTGGAGGAGTGGTGATTGGGAAAAAGAAGGTGTGGAGCTTGGCATATGCGGATGACATGGTGGTATTTGCAAAGTCGGCTAGTGAGATGAAGGACGTGATTGAAAGGCTCGGCAGGTATTTCGAAAAGAGGGATTTAAGGGTGATTGTTGGTAAAACAAAATGGATTCGGTTTAAAAGGGGTGGGCGATATAGGAAAGAAAGGTTTGAATGGCAGGGTACTGAAATAGAGGAAGTTAGTAAATTTAAGTATTTGGGGTATGTCTTTGGGACTGGATACAGTAATAAAGAACACATAGAGTATGTTACAAAGAAGGCATGGGTGGCGGCGGGTCGTATCTGGGAGGTTTGGAAAAGGAACTTTGATGGAAACTTTAGAGCAGCAGAGACCATATGGAAGGCATGTGTGCGAAGCGTGTTACTGTATGGATGCGAGGTCTGGGGAACGAAAGAGGAAGACAAGATCGAAAGGGTGCAGCTAAAGTTTTATAAGAAAGTGTTGAAACTTGATAGGTCGACGCCTGGTCACATTGTGCTTCAGGAAGTGAGTGCTTGTAAGGTGGCGGTAATAGCTGCGGAAAGAGTGATAAAGTTCGAGTATAGGGTGGATGGGTTAGGAGATGAAAGGATAATAAAGGAAATCTTTCGAGTAGTGAATAAAGAGGGGTTAAGTGGTAGAAGAGAGAGCGGTTGGGGGTTTAATAAAAGGAAACTGTATGAGAGAGGCGGTTTATCATCCGAGGGGTTGGAAACGGAAAAAAGTGCGGGTGCTCAGTGGAAACGGATGCTAAAAGAGAGGTTATTAGAAGTGGACTTCCAAGAGCGCCAATCGAAAATAGAGGCTAGTAAATATCACCAAGGCTACAGACAGATACAAGTGCACGGCCGTGTTCCTGGTTATTTGAGGACAAGTAAAGGGTCGGACGACCAGTCAGTGTTGGCGAGATTTAGGTGTGGTAATGAAGAGCGTGGAAGGAGACATTGGATGAAGGAGGAAAGTAGAAGGTGTTTGGTGTGTGGGTTGAATGAAGATATGTGGATTCATTGGTTGGAAGAATGCACGATGGCGGAGTGGAATGACCAGGAGAGAAGGCGAGGAAAGGATTGGAGGGAGTGTATGGACGAGAGCGGGAAGGGACTGTCGTTTTTACACAGAGTGAAAGCATGGAAAGAGCGGATGCGACGGCGTAGTTTTTTGAGTGTTGCGGTTTAGTTTTTCTTTTTTTTTGTGAGCTTATGTCCGATGTACAGGTGTTGAAGTATAGGTTTATAGGGTGGTAAAATTTCTTTTTTCTATTTAATGGGGTTTTAGTTTCACAACTTTTTTATTATTTTTTATTGTTTTATTTTGTATGTATATTTTGTATGGGAATTATTTTAATTATGCCAATAAAGGTTATTATTATTATTATTATTACTGGACCGTATTAAAAGTGAACTTCAGAAAGGATCCAATCTATCCTAAAAACAATACGGTCTCCGCAAGGGAAGATCCACTATCGACGCCATTATGACAGTGACAAAAATCTCAGCAGACGCCTCGGCTGGCACCAGAAGAACCATGAAAATGGTGGGCCTGATCACAATCGTTGTTCGAAACGCCTTTAACACAGCAGCGTGGCACAGCATAATCGATGAGATCGTCCAAAGACAATTTCCAGCTTATCTGGTTAAAATAATTTCCAGCTACTTGTCGAATCGGAAAATACAACTGGATGCTAGTGGGACAATACTACACCATAAAGTCACATGTGACGTCCCGCGGGGATCAGTCATGGGCCCTACTCTGTGGAATATTCTTTATGATGGCGTTCTAAGATTAGATCTGCCAGATGGTGTGGAGGAGAGTAAAACCGAACTCGGCCTAATGAACCGAGCTAACAAAGCCATTGAAATTATAGACGGCTGCATGGTTTCGAAGAAGCTTAGCCTCGCCCCTGACAGTATCAAGGGACGCAGTACTGGTAGTAATTGGCAGCATTCCTCCAATAGACCTCATGGTTGCAGAAAGGACCCTAGTCTACTGGGACAAAGACAAAGTGGTTCGGCTAAACATAGTTCAAATTAAAAAACGTGTGAAAGGGAAAATCTGCTGGAGAAGTGGCGGAGCTGCTGGGACGCAGCATCGAAAGGAAGGTGGGACCCACACAATGATACCTGACATAATCCCGTGGGTTACACGGAAACACGGTGACATAAATTACTATCTCACCCAGGTACTAAGTGGACACGAGTGCTTCAAAGAGTACCTGCTCCGCATAGGCAGAGCTGAAGATGATAGATGCGTGTACTGTGGGGACACCGACAGTGTGTCATACACATTATTTGCATGCGAGAGATTTGCGTGCAAGACCCGCGCCAAATCCAACGAAATATACAGCAAACTTTGGCAAACTGAAACTCCCTGAACCCCTAAACACAAAAAGTGAACGGGGGATGTAAGGTATGCTGTAAATAAGAAATTCAGATTTGGAAATACCGTTTCCAGTACAGCGACATCACGAAGATACACAAAGAGCGGTTCCGGGATGTACGTGATGTTTCAGGGGGGGCACTTGTCAAGTTAACGAAAGTGCTTGCTACGTCCCCCACAAAAAAAAGACTATACAGACAAGACGTGAGAGACGAGACTAGACAGACAAGACTAGACGGACAAAAATAGACGCACAAGACTAAACGGGCAAGACTTAGAGAGACATGACTAGGCGGACAAGACTAAATGGACAAGACTAGACGGAAAAAAACTAGAAGCACAAAACCAGACGGAGAAGACTAGACAAACATGACTAGACAGATCAGTCTTTATAGTCAAGACTAGACAGACTAGAGTAGACAAACAAGACTAGACAGGCTAGACTAGACCGACAAGACTAGACAGACAAAAACTAGACAGATAAGAGTAGACAGACAAGACTATACAGACAAGACTACTCAAGGATACAGAACCTGACCCGATAAGGAAAACGCAAAGTCCCATAGCATACACGCTTATAGAAACAATGGAAACCATCACTAAACAAATGAACAGCTTAGAGAAACTTATAGCTGAAAACCATAACACAAAAAGAGAGATCAAGGACATTGTTGGTAAAATGAGACGAAATATCAATACAATGAACAGGACCTCCGTACAAGAATGGTTACAAACACACAAGTGGGAACAGGTAGAAATACCAACATATGACCAGGACGTCCAAACGGATTTGGAAATAACCCCAGACGTCCCGCGAGGAAAGGGAGTAACAACGCAGACCTGTGATGCAAATAATAATAATAATAACCTTTATTGGCATAATTAAAATAATTTACATTTCCATACAAAATATACATACAAAATAAAACAATAAAAATAATAAAAATAATAAAAAAGTTGTGAAACTAAAACCCCATTAAAAAGAAAAAGAAATTTTACCACCCTATAAACCTATACTTCAACACCTGTACATCGGACATAAGCTCACTAAAAAAAAAAAAAAAAACTAAACCGCAACACCCAAAAAAAAACTACCCCGTCGCATCCGCTCTTTCCATCTTTTCACTCTGTGTAGAAACGACAGTTCCTTCCCGCTCTCGTCCATACACTCCCTCCAATCCTTCCCTCGCCTTCTCTCCTGGTCATTCCACTCCGCCATCGTGCATTCTTCCAACCAATGACTCCACATATCTTCCTTCGACCCACACACCAAACACCTTCTACTTTCCTCCTTCATCCAATGTCTCCTTCCACGCTCTTCATTGCCACACCTAAATCTCGCTAACACGGACTGGTCGTCCGACCCTTTAATTGTCCTCAAATAACCAGGAACACGGCCGTGCACTTGTATCTGACTGTAGCCTCGGTGATATTTACTAGCCTCTATTTTCGATTGGCGCTCTTGGAAGTCCACTTCTAATAACCTCTCTTTTAGCATCCGTATCCACTGAGCACCCGCACTTTTCTCCGTTTCCAACCCCTCGGATGATAACCCGCCTCTCTCATACAGTTTCCTTTTAGTCAACCCCCAACCGCTCTCTCTTCTACCACTTAACCCCTCATTATTCACTACTCGAAAGATTTCCTTTATTATCCTTTCATCTCCTAACCCATCCACCCTATACTCGAACTTTATTACTCTTTCCGCAGCTATTACCGCCACCTTACAAGCACTTACTTCCTGAAGCACAATGTGACCTGGCGTCGACCTATCAAGTTTCAAAACTTTCTTATAAAACTTTAGCTGCACGCTTTCGATCTTGTCTTCCTCTTTCGTTCCCCATACCTCGCATCCATACAGTAACACGCTTCGCACACATGCCTTCCATATGGTCTCTGCTGCTCCAAAGTTTCCATCAAAGTTCCTTTTCCAAACCTCCCACATACGACCCGCCGCCACCCATGCCTTCTTTGTAACAAACTCTATGTGTTCTTTATTACTGCATCCAGTCCCAAAGACATACCCCAAATACTTCCCATACCCCAAATTTACTAACTTCCTCTATTTCAGTACCCTGCCATTTAAACCTTTCTTTCTTATATCGCCCACCCCTTTTAAACCGAATCCATTTTGTTTTACCAACATTCACCCTTAAATCCCTCTTTTCGAAATACCTACAGAGCCTTTCAATCACGTCCTTCATCTCACTAGCCGACTTTGCAAATACCACCATGTCATCCGCATATGCCAAGCTCCACACCTTCTTTTTCCCAATCACCACTCCTCCCGCTTGCCCGGCCTGTAGAACCTTATCCATATCCGCCACATACAGATTGAAAAGCGTGGGACTCAAAGGGCAGCCTTGTCTCAGGCCCTTCCTCACCTCAAAATAGTCCGATTCCCATTCATTCGCTACTACCTTACAGACCGTTTCCTCGTACAAATTCCTGATGTTCCTTCTTACCCTCTCTGAGATACCTAGCTTGCCCAAACACTCGTCCAGTCTCCTTCTGTTCACCGAGTCATATGCGGCTTTCAAATCAATGAAAAGAGCAAACAGGCATCCCTTTCTTATTCCTTGGTCTATGATGATTCTCAAGGTCACCAGGTGTTCCACCGTGCTCCTTCCTTCTCTGAACCCCGCTTGTATTTCCGGCAAAAGCTTCCATTCATTGATTTCCTTCCTCAAGCGACAATCCAGGATTTTAGCAAATATTTTGTGTGAGGAGTTCATCAAAGTTATACCTCTATAATTTTCTAGCGCGTCCCTCGTTCCACTCTTAAGTGGTTTAAGTGGTTAGTTTGTGATGCAAGTACTCAAACTAACCAAACAGCGCCCGACGACGAGAGCCTCAATGAACTATTAAGCAAAATAAAAGAAGAGACCTCGTATGATGCCTTCGAAGAACTGGCTAAAAATGATTGGCCCCACAAGCCTACAAAATAGCGACGGAAGGAACTGGAAACGCTATGGCGACCACAGCTGAATGGGGCGTGGCAAAAACGTACCCAAATCTGTAGCCGACGCCTATGCGTGCCCTACCGAAATGGCAAAGCAAAAGGTAATAGCAGGAAACGTGGTTTTTCTACGGCACTCCATAGGAGCACCTGACGAAAACGGGGACTTCACAAACACTGATCGTTACGTGTACCAGCTAGTAACCCGTAAAGTAAGTACAGATCCAATAGACATCCGACACCTATTCGATGGCCTGCAAAAACCAAAAATCCAGATAGAAAAGACAAATAAAAACAATCTTGCTATACTTAAGCCACAAACAAATGACTGGGTAGTGATTAAGATGGCGATAGAATTCACCTTTGGCAAGACCAACGTGGATATTAGAATATATAATCCCAAGGGAAGCGCCGGCAAGCCAGCAGCGACTGCAAACCAAACTAGTGAGAGCAAATTTCTAAGGACCGAGGGCTTAGGCGGACATAAACCAGCGGCTCCTAAAACCGGCAGGCCTTCAAACACAGAAGCTGTTCTCATTAACGCAGATGACAAATCATATGCTGGTCTCTTGAAAATGGTGAGAACGGAGTCAGACCTTTCAACGGACAAGGGTAGCGCCATTGAAAAGTGAGAAAGACAAATGCAGGGGACCTACTCCTAGAAGTCAAACCCGGCAAGGCCAAGGAACTTCAGGAGGAACTTCAAAAGAAATGCCCAGTAGCCAAAGTCCGGGTTAAGACGAATACTGTAGTGCTCTACTTCAGAGACCTGGACCTTATCACAACTAAAATAGATCTAGCTAATGCAATAAGGAAGGAACTAGACGACCCAGAGGCTGCGATAAATGTTACAAATCTCCGACCGGCGTATGGGGAAACCCAAATGGCCACAGTCATTGTTTCAAAAAAAGAAGCTGCCCACCTGGTAGCAGCCCGCAGGATTAGAGTAGGACTCACGTACTGCCGGGTCACTGAAAGAATTCAGACCGTAAAGTGCCGCAGATGCTGGCTGACTGGCCACACGGCCAGCAACTGCAACGGCCCAGACAGACAAAAAGCATGTTACAGATGTGGTAAAGAAGGACACCGAGCAACAGAATGCACAGGGGAAGCATATTCCCTTATCTTCCAGACCATCGGGCATAGAGCTGACACTGGAGCGTGCCCAGCTTTCAAGAAAGCGCTTTCGGAGGCTAGGCGTTCCCAACGAACCAGAAATGGCTAAAATACTCCAAGTCAATTCAATGCGCTGCAAAACAGCTCAAGATATGATAGAAGCTACGGCTGCCGAACTATCCATAGACATCGCCATCATTAGCGAACCGAACAAGAAAAAAGTTTCGGGAAGAGACTGGTACAAAGATCATAACTGTGACGCAGCCACAAAAATATATAACACCAAAGAAATAGTAACACACAGTGACACTGGCCCTGGTTTTGTCTGGGTAGCACTCAAGGAAGTGATAATATACAGCTGCTACTACTCATCCAATGATACTTCTACACGGCTCGAAGCCTCACTATGCGAGCTGGGAAATAGCATAAGAGGACAAACCAGCAAGGCTATAATAATCGCAAGAGATTTCAATGCCAAATAAATGCTCTGGGGAAGCAGAAAAAATGATAAAAGGGGGAACATTGTCGCGGAATGGATCTCGGAACTAGACTTGGGCGTAATAAACAAAGGCGAACAACCAACGTTTCAGAGGCGGGAGTCGAGCTCGATAATTGATCTTACGCTTGCTACCGTCTCTCTAGTAGGCAGGGTCAAGAAGTGGGAAGTCCTTGAACGGGAAACACTTAGCGACCACAACTATATATATTATGAAGTCCATGACAAACCGGGCCGCAATCCAGCTGGAAGCAGATACCACAGGGGATGGTCAACAAAGAATATGAATGCGGAAAAAGTTGCAGATGCCCTTGCACGACAGACAAATAACCGACTAACTGACACGCCAGCACGGATGATCGCTAACTTTACCAACATATGCAAGGAATGTCTACCGGCGAAGAAGAACTCTGCAAAAAAAAAAAAGTGTACTGGTGGACCGATGAGATCAATATTGGCAGAAAGATCTATGGGCTGAGCAGGCGTACCTACCAGAGATGTAAAAAGAAGGACGCAGAGACGACGGCAAAGAAAGAAGCGCTCAGACTAAAGTATGTAGAGTCTCTGAAAACGCTGCGGATAATGATAAATAGCGAGAAGAGGAGATGTTGGGCAAACCTCTGCGAGGAAATCGATGAGAACCCCTGGGGACATGCTTACGAAATTGCAACTAGACAGCTAAAGCTCCGGAGATTAAACATGTATCCGCACCCTGACTTGATAGAGGAAATTGTCCGTGCGCTATTCCTAATCCACCCGGCACGGATTTGGGAGAAACCGATATGCAGTAAAGTCTTGGAATTTACAACAGAAGAACTTGTGGTGGCAAGTAATCGGCTTAACAAAGGCAGAGCACCTGGTCCGGACATGATTCCTTCAGAAATCATTAAAACTGCGTGCAGTGTTGTACCCCAGTACGTAGGGCTCTAATAGGACCCTACAAGAAGGTGTTTTCCCGCAGATCTGGAAAAAGGCTAGGCTGATACTGCTAAGGAAAGGAGACAAGCCGCTCAATGAAGCAAAATCGTTCAGGCCGCTATGCCTGATGGACACTGCAGGTAAACTACTGGAGCAGCTGCTGCTGCAAAGAATTAAAAGAGAACTGAAGACCGGGAAAGACCTCTCAAATAATCAGTACTGTTTTAGGGAAGGGCGATCTACAATTGACGCTCTCAACAATGTTGTAGCCATTGCAGACGCCGCTAAAAAGAGTACCAGGAGAACTAGAACAATATGCGCTCTAATTACGCTAGATGTGCGCAACGCGTTTAATTCGGCGTGCTGGCAAAACATTCTAGAGGAAGTCACGCGACGCAGCTTTCCGCCATACCTGATAGCGATGATAGATAGCTACCTAGCTGAAAGGACAATTGTCATCGAATCAGACAGCCACCGCTCTACGAAGAAGATCCATAGCGGTGTCCCACAGGGATCAGTCATGGGCCCAACGTTGTGGAATATAATGTACGATGAGGTTCTCAGACTCAAGATGCCAGAAGGAGTACAGACTGTTGGCTTCGCAGACGATCTTGCCCTGGTGGTATGCGGCAGAACCGATGATGAGCTAAAGCGGAGAGCAAATGAAGCATTGCTACTAATAGACAAATGGATGGAAGGTAAACAGCTCAAGGTGGCACCTGAAAAAACGGAGGCAGTTGTATTAACTGGCATGAGAAGAATTGTCGACGTATCCTTCAAACTTAGAGACGCTACTATCATACCAAAGGGGACCATAAAGTATTTAGGCGTAATAATAGATAAAAACCTGTCATTTAGGGACCATGTCAAAAAAAGCTGCCGACAAAGCTTATAAAACTTTTTCTGCACTGGAGAGGCTCATGCCTAATGCAGGAGGACCCAGGACTAGTAAGAGAAAACTGTTGTGCTCGGTGGCCCACTCCGCAAAGCTTTATGCAGCCCCTGTATGGGCCAGGGCTATCGACGTGAAAGCCACCAAAGTCAAGCTGGCAGCGGTCCAGAGAATGCTAGCAATTAGAACTAGTAGCGCTTACAGAACTATATCAAGAGAGGCGTCCCTGGTAATAGCAGGCATTCCTCCAATAGAGTTACTAGTGCAGGAGAGGTTTAGCATCTACTCATCTAAAGAAATCAAAACAATTACTGATAAAAAAGAAGCCAAGAGGATCGCAAGGACTGAACTACTACGGGCGTGGCAGCAGGAATGGGTAGCCAGCGATAAGGGACAATGAACAAGGCTGCTAATAAAGGATGTCGAAAAATGGGTAACTCGGAAAGACGGAGAACTAAACTATCATCTAACACAGGCACTCAGTTGACACGGATGTTTTCGAGACTACCTCCACAAGATATGCAGAGCTGTTGATAGCTGCTGCGAATACTGCGGGGAGGAGGACAGCGTGATGCACACCATCTACATATGTAGCAGGTGGGACACAGAGAGGAACATCCTACCAAAGAGCCTAGAACCTAGAACCACTATACCCTTCATGTTAGAATCAGAAAACAACTGGAACTTAGTCAAAAAAACTATAACTGAAATAATCAGCTATAAAGAGCAGTATGAGAAGAAAAGGAATATTGCTGAAAGACTACGGCTAAACTTGAACCCCTAATCAGCATGACTGGATGGGGGAAGTAAGGTACATCATAGACTACATTGAAAAACAACCGGCATCTTGAAGTTATGCGTAGAGCAGTGCCAAGATGTGTGGGTTTCAGAGGGACCACTTGCCAAGTTAACATGGGGATGCTTCCTACGTCAGCCCGCAAAAAAAAGACAGGCAAGACTAGACAGACAAGACTAGACAGACAAGACTAGACAGACAAGACTAGACAGACAAGACTAGACACACAAGACTAGACAGACAAGACTAGACAGACAAGACTAGACAGACAGGACTAGACAGACAAGACTAGACAGACAAGACTAGACAGACAAGACTAGACAGACAAGACTAGACAGACAAGACTAGACAGACAAGACTAGACAGACAAGACTAGACAGACAAGACTAGACAGACAAGACTAGACAGACAAGACTAGACAGACAAGACTAGACAGACAAGACTAGACAGACAAGACTAGACAGACAAGACTAGACAGACAAGACTAGACAGACAAGACTAGACAGACAAGACTAGACAGACAAGACTAGACAGACAAGACTAGACAGACAAGACTAGACAGACCAGACTAGACAGACAAGACTAGACAGACAAGACTAGACAGACAAGACTAGACAGACAAGACTAGACAGACAAGACTAGACAGACAAGACTAGACAGACTAGACAGACAAGACTAGACAGACAAGACTAGACAGACAAGACTAGACAGACAAGACTAGACAGACAAGACTAGACAGACAAGACTAGACAGACAAGACTAGACAGACAAGACTAGACAGACAAGACTAGACAGACAAGACTAGACAGACAAGACTAGACAGACAAGACTAGACAGACAAGACTAGACAGACAAGACTAGACAGACAAGACTAGACAGACAAAACTAGACAGACAAGACTAGACAGACAAGACTAGACAGACAAGACTAGACAGACAAGACTAGACAGACAAGACTAGACAGACAAGACTAGACAGACAAGACTAGACAGACAAGACTAGACAGACAAGACTAGACAGACAAGACTAGACAGACAAGACTAGACAGACAAGACTAGACAGACAAGACTAGACAGACAAGACTAGACAGACAAGACTAGACAGACAAGACTAGACAGACAAAACTAGACAGACAAGACGAGACAGACAAGACTAGACAGACAAGACTAGACAGACAAGACTAGACAGACAAGACTAGACAGACAAGACTAGACAGACAAGACTAGACAGACAAGACTAGACAGACAAGACTAGACAGACAAGACTAGACAGACTAGACGAGACAGACAAGACTAGACAGACAAGACTAGACAGACAAGACTAGACAGACAAGACTAGACAGACAAGACTAGACAGACAAGACTAGACAGACAAGACTAGACAGACAAGACTATACAGACAAGACTAGACAGACAAGACTAGACAGACAAGACTAGACAGACAAGACTAGACAGACAACACTAGACAGACAAGACTAGACAGACTAGACAGACAAGACTAGACAGACAAGACTAGACAGACAAGACTAGACAGACAAGACTAGACAGACAAGACTAGACAGACAAGACTAGACAGACAAGACTAGACAGACAAGACTAGACAGACAAGACTAGACAGACAAGACTAGACAGACAAGACTAGACAGACAAGACTAGACAGACAAGACTAGACAGACAAGACTAGACAGACAAGACTAGACAGACAAGACTAGACAGACAAGACTAGACAGACAAGACTAGACAGACAAGACTAGACAGACAAGACTAGACAGACAAGACTAGACAGACAAGACTAGACAGACAAGACTAGACAGACAAGACTAGACAGACAAGACTAGACAGACAAGACTAGACAGACAAGACTAGACAGACAAGACTAGACAGACAAGACTAGACAGACAAGACTAGACAGACAAGACTAGACAGACAAGACTAGACAGACAAGACTAGACAGACAAGACTAGACAGACAAGACTAGACAGACAAGACTAGACAGACAAGACTAGACAGACAAGACTAGACAGACAAGACTAGACAGACAAGACTAGACAGACAAGACTAGACAGACAAGACTAGACAGACAAGACTAGACAGACAAGACTAGACAGACAAGACTAGACAGACAAGACTAGACAGACAAGACTAGACAGACAAGACTAGACAGACAAGACTAGACAGACAAGACTAGACAGACAAGACTAGACAGACAAGACTAGACAGACAAGACTAGACAGACAAGACTAGACAGACAAGACTAGACAGACAAGACTAGACAGACAAGACTAGACAGACAAGACTAGACAGACAAGACTAGACAGACAAGACTAGACAGACAAGACTAGACAGACAAGACTAGACAGACAAGACTAGACAGACAAGACTAGACAGACAAGACTAGACAGACAAGACTAGACAGACAAGACTAGACAGACAAGACTAGACAGACAAGACTAGACAGACAAGACTAGACAGACAAGACTAGACAGACAAGACTAGACAGACAAGACTAGACAGACAAGACTAGACAGACAAGACTAGACAGACAAGACTAGACAGACAAGACTAGACAGACAAGACTAGACAGACAAGACTAGACAGACAAGACTAGACAGACAAGACTAGACAGACAAGACTAGACAGACAAGACTAGACAGACAAGACTAGACAGACAAGACTAGACAGACAAGACTAGACAGACAAGACTAGACAGACAAGACTAGACAGACAAGACTAGACAGACAAGACTAGACAGACAAGACTAGACAGACAAGACTAGACAGACAAGACTAGACAGACAAGACTAGACAGACAAGACTAGACAGACAAGACTAGACAGACAAGACTAGACAGACAAGACTAGACAGACAAGACTAGACAGACAAGACTAGACAGACAAGACTAGACAGACAAGACTAGACAGACAAGACTAGACAGACAAGACTAGACAGACAAGACTAGACAGACAAGACTAGACAGACAAGACTAGACAGACAAGACTAGACAGACAAGACTAGACAGACAAGACTAGACAGACAAGACTAGACAGACAAGACTAGACAGACAAGACTAGACAGACAAGACTAGACAGACAAGACTAGACAGACAAGACTAGACAGACAAGACTAGACAGACAAGACTAGACAGACAAGACTAGACAGACAAGACTAGACAGACAAGACTAGACAGACAAGACTAGACAGAACAAGACTAGACAGACAAGACTAGACAGACAAGACTAGACAGACAAGACTAGACAGACAAGACTAGACAGACAAGACTAGACAGACAAGACTAGACAGACAAGACTAGACAGACAAAACTAGACAGACAAGACTAGACAGACAAGACTAGACAGACAAGACTAGACAGACAAGACTAGACAGACAAGACTAGACAGACAAGACTAGACAGACAAAACTAGACAGACAAGACGAGACAGACAAGACTAGACAGACAAGACTAGACAGACAAGACTAGACAGACAAGACTAGACAGACAACACTAGACAGACAAGACTAGACAGACTAGACAGACAAGACTAGACAGACAAGACTAGACAGACAAGACTAGACAGACAAGACTAGACAGACAAGACTAGACAGACAAGACTAGACAGACAAGACTAGACAGACAAGACTAGACAGACAAGACTATACAGACAAGACTAGACAGACAAGACTAGACAGAACAAGACTAGACAGACAAGACTAGACAGACAACACTAGACAGACTAGACAGACAAGACTAGACAGACAAGACTAGACAGACAAGACTAGACAGACAAGACTAGACAGACAAGACTAGACAGACAAGACTAGACAGACAAGACAATACAGACAAGACTAGACAGACAAGACTAGACAGACAAGACTAGACAGACAAGACTAGACAGACAACACTAGACAGACAAGACTAGACAGACTAGACAGACAAGACTAGACAGACAAGACTAGACAGACAAGACTAGACAGACAAGGACTAGACAGACAAGACTAGACAGGACAAGACTAGACAGACAAGACTAGACAGACAAGACTAGACAGACAAGACTAGACAGACAAGACTAGACAGACAAGACTAGACAGACAAGACTAGACAGACAAGACTAGACAGACAAGACTAGACAGACAAGACTAGACAGACAAGACTAGACAGACAAGACTAGACAGACAAGACTAGACAGACAAGACTAGACAGACAAGACTAGACAGACAAGACTAGACAGACAAGACTAGACAGACAAGACTAGACAGACAAGACTAGACAGACAAGACTAGACAGACAAGACTAGACAGACAAGACTAGACAGACAAGACTAGACAGACAAGACTAGACTAGACAGACAAGACTAGACAGACAAGACTAGACAGACAAGACTAGACAGACAAGACTAGACAGACAAGACTAGACAGACAAGACTAGACAGACAAGACTAGACAGACAAGACTAGACAGACAAGACTAGACAGACAAGACTAGACAGACAAGACTAGACAGACAAGACTAGACAGACAAGACTAGACAGACAAGACTAGACAGACAAGACTAGACAGACAAGATAGACAGACAAGACTAGACAGACAAGACTAGACAGACAAGACTAGACAGACAAGGACTAGACAGACAAGACTAGACAGACAAGACTAGACAGACAAGACTAGACAGGACAAGACTAGACAGACAAGACTAAGAC